>JAAOOA010003527.1:0-174221 GCA_012861695.1 Trematomus loennbergii | reverse complement strand
TGTGCTTGAGCAATATTATGTGATGCGTTTCATTCAAGTGTTTGGAAAGACATAAAAACACCATACTTCATAGTAAAGTTGCATTTTATAAAATGTTCAGATAATAAGTCATTATTGTAGCTTTTCAGCCCACATGTTAACTTCTTGAGTCACTCGTGTTTCTCATCACTGTCAAGTCAGCAGCTGTCATGGGTTTTTTACGCAAAGAGCTTTAAAATTCTAATATGTGCACCTACCACAAATGGGCTGTTGGAGTTTTTTTGTTGTTGAATTGTTGTGGCAATTCAGATGGTTGTTTGCAAAATGCAATGTTATAAGTGTAAAATGAACATTTAAATAAAGTGAGCGGAATACAAATTATTGAGTTGGAGTCATTTGAATTACTTATATTGATAGAGCAATTTGGATTAAATGATGTTAAGTGCAAATAACACAATCCTACAACATAAATGGAACTAATTTGTGTTAAGTAATTACAACCTAACTGTGTTAGGTAAATCAGTGCAAACTTTAAGTAAATACAACATAATTGTGTTAAGTAAAAACAACAATTTAAGTAAATTCAACATAACTGTGTTAAGCAAATACAACATAACTGTATGATGTAGCATTTAATTAAGATGCTTTGGTAAGATTTACTTAAATGCAAGAAGTAAATATTAGTTTACTAGTCTGTTTCCTATTTACTTAGCCTTGTTACGTGCAGCCGGTTGACATAACTAGATTAAGTAAATCTAACATATCATTTCTTTGAGTGTTGGATTTAAATCTTAGACGGCACTGGACTGTATTAGATGTCTTTGTACCAAATGTGATATAATGTTAATGTGTTTAAGTTTAAAGCTGTTATGTTGGAATTAGCTTGCATTATTCATACAATGTTTGTTTGATGTTTGTTTTTCTAATGTTTAAGTGATAAGAAAATGCATTTTGTTCCATTTTTGTATGTTGAACTTTTTTGTCAAACACAGATATTAGTGAATGCCTGTCAAACATCTATGCTGTCGTCACACTGATTCTATGCCGCCATATACCCTTTGTCTTTATCAACTTGGTAGAGGAAAGCAGGAAGAGTCTATTTTCTCTCTCTTTTCTGCTCATCTCCGTACCCTACACCAGGGGCATTGAAAGGTCTTGTTTTTTTTCTTTTAAACCCACATTTGCTGCTGGGTGATGATTATTAAGGGGACACATTTTCAATCATTTGATTTGCATCCACAAGAACAATGCACAGTAATAAAATGAATAGCTTATCTTAGATGCAACATCGTTTTTTTTGCTGAACATTGATTACCCGCATATTCTCTCCGGGTGTTTGAAAAGTGTATTATTTTCAACTTGAGCCATTCTCAGTCACATCAACAACTAGCTATTTAAAAGCAAAATATAAAGCAAAGTAATTAACAGGACAACATTTTGTTAAAACCATGCAAAGCTGAGCTAAGCCAAAGCTCATACGGGCGCGTGGTGCTGTGTGTGGTTTGCTCTCACAGCGGAGTACACACACTCCTGTGGTAACTCTTGCTTTTGCTTCACTTTTTCACTTTTCTTGTTGAGTAATTCAGTGCTGCATAGTTTACCGCCTCTTCATCTCCATCCTGCAAATCATATAGTCTATTGAACATACATTCCTTAAATATTAATCGCTGACATTTATGATGTTAAAAAGATTAAAAATAAAAGTTTTATTTTTGTTGCTGTGAACCATGACTCTTTACATTTTAAATGAATAATTATTCAGTAACTGTTATTTTCCAAGAATGACAGTGAAGACAAGAGACTTCTAGTAAAATATTTAGCCTTCGGTCTCCAAAACTGGACATTAAAAAGGAGAACGTGACCATCTTCAACCACAGCCAAAGAGATCAGGTGTGAATCCTGTGCATTGAGAGGAAATGTGACCAAACTACACAAAAAAAAAAACATGATTCTGTCAATCCTGCATTATTGTGCAATGGATCAGGTCTAAAGATTTGTTTCTACAACAGACATTTTGACTCTTCTAGGACAAGGCCATGCCAGATATTATTTAAAAATCCAATAAATAGTTACACCTTTGTTAACCAAGTTGAATTGTCCACTGACAAAGAGGTAGTATCATGCATTTTATACATCACATATCTTATTTTATATTGTTTTATATGTGCACTTTGAGACACTTATGACAATATGTTATGGACACAATTTTTCTTTCAATCTTTCAGATCTCACACCCCTTTGTAAAGACCTTCTGCGTCAGAACAAGAGGCAAAGCCACATGGCTACACTGAGAGTCATGCATTGTGGTGGGCCATCTCTCCACCCTTTGACCAAGCATCAATTCCTTTACTCAGAACAGACCCGACTCTGGGCCTCAACAGGATGTGAAGCGAGGAGAGACGCTTCAGGAGCTTCACTCTTTAAGTTTGACTTGTTCATTTGCTCATTCAAAATAAAAAATATATGTTTCAGATGCAACAAAAAGCATCTACAACCATTTGCAAATACAATATTAACATATCGTATATGGATATTTCATTAATTCACCACATTCAACAGGCTGTCTGTTCGTCAACAACTGACTTTATCAAGGCTGTCAAACATTTTGTGGATAATCAGACAAAGTTAACTTAGATAACGGTTCAAACTCCTGCTTTGATTAGACCTGAGTGGGTTCAGTGAATGATTGGCACCTCCCCTCTCTGACTGGGACTACAGATAAAAGGCATCAACTCGCAGTAAGGTGAAATGAAAAGGGTTATCACATGGGGTGATGAGTGTATCACCCATGTGCCAAAAAAAAATAAAAAAACAGTTAAATCAGCAGTGTAAGGCCAGCTTCCTGAAGTTTATAGAATGATAAAGGTACACGCGCCCCTTTGTATTCACACCTCAGTGTGAAGCCCAACCACAGCAGCGCTGAAGTTTCCCTGCATCATCTGGTTGTCAGTGTGAAACATTTATATCTGATAACATGCCTTGTACTTTCACACAAACAGTCAGATATAAATGCTTCACAATCAACAATTGTTGACCCTGAAGAAATCCACAAACCACAACATGCTGCTCGGACAGATGTTCTGGACATAGATAAATTGCTAAGTTTCTAATTATATTCTCTATACACCTTGTTGTCACGAAACCCTAACTCTTTCTTCTTGGTAAATGATGATGCCAGAGTGCGGGAGTTCTACTGGACTGCATTATATTGTTAGGTGATCCTACTAAGTGTCAATAGTATAAGAGTGCACGTATAATAATGACCCAGGATTGTTTTATGTTAATCGCTTTGTAAATAGCCATCAGTTTGTTTTCTGTTTTTTTTGTTTCCTTCGTTGCTTCCCTCAGATAAAAATATGCAGGTCAGAAATTGTGTCAGGATGAATGTGTTCCTGTGATAATCTGAGGCTGTTGATCTGCTGCTTCCTCTAACAAGCTCTCTGCAAAGTGTGTATGTGTCAAGGATGGGTGGTTTGACAGCCCTCCTCTGCACGCTGTGCTCTTCCTGCTGAAGTGACAGGCAGAGGGGGCGGGTCATCAGAAATTACGTGGAGGTTGGATTGGCTGGCTTGCACAGTATTTAACATGGCTGCTCTGTTTTTTCACTATGGCAAATGGCAGGTTATATTTTCTGTGTACACAAATCAAGAAAGATAAATAAATGCATTTCTAATTCAGCTGCAACAACAATGTGGTAGGATTAGACCTAAGAGACCGATATAGGCTGTTGTTTGTTGTTTGCTTGTTGCATTACAAGCAATGCATTTATATTGAAATGTTAATGGTGCCAGATTTTCAAGGTAATATTTATTTAATGTAAATTAATTGAAAATCTTCAGTTTATTGAACCATTTGCCTTTTACAAAAGATGGCAGAAAGCACACTTTTAATCATATCCCACAGAGGAATACATTTAATGCAGAAAAGGGTGGCAAAATTGTTGATGGCGTGAAGAACAAATAAATAAACTTTGATCGATAAAAATCGTCAGCTTAATGAGATGTAATGTTATGACGTTTACAAATTGAATCGTGTTTCTTAAAATACGCAATATGTCTCTGATTTGACCATCAACATTTACTACTGGTATGTTGAAAGGTTTGGTGTTTTGTAAAATGTCAACTAATGGTACATGGTTGTTGGTGATTTGTTGGACCAGCGTTGCACGGCTAGCCCAGGGCAGTATACCCGATTATTTCTCAGCACACACATAGAGCGGACAGCTAGAGCACCGTAAGGAGATATTAGCTGATATTTGAAATAGAGTATTGTATTAACGTAATTGAAGCGCAAGTTTTATAGCATGTTGTAATTAGCTTGTGTTTTGCATATCAAGTATATATTGATTTACTTTTTATCTTCTTTTGATGCTTACATGTATAACCTGTTGATTGAATACAAACAAATGCATTTTGTTCCATTGTTGTATGTGGCTGCAAATAATAAAAATGTGTCCCCTTAATAAATGGGACCCAGCAGCTTGAGTGGCAAATCAGAGGTACAGTAAAGGGTCTTTTTTTCTTGTGAGGCTGGGTTCATATATATCTCTATTAAATCATTAAACACTGTTCTAATTATCATTTTGAACACATCTCATAAAGAAATCAAAGTTACAAGAGGAACTAAAATAAACAACACAACAGCAAGAGGAAAGCTGAACCTCATATTTAAAAATGCTCCAGGCAGCTTTTCTTTCAGACATAAATGGGGCGAAGCCTGCGAGCTAGTTCAGGCAGTCAACTCGAGCACCAATGATACATTAACACGTGACGCACCTCGCCCCTCTTACAACCAACCGAACACATTCTCCTAAACATGCCGCTCTATTTAAGCTGCCAGGTCTTCCTGTCTCTGCCTCGCTATGCTGCTGCTGCCACTGCTGTGTTCATTTGCAATTGCTACGTTCATGTTCCTGCTGCTGTGTTTCATGTTGCTGCTGCTCGCCTGACCCACCACCACCCCAGCTTCCACCCCAGCTTCCACCCCAGCTTCCACCCCAGCTTCCACCCCAGCTTCCACCCCAGCTTCCACCCCAGCTTCCACCCCAGCTTCCATCTGTAGGCTCGGGGGATAGTTATCTAATCATCACTCAATGTTCTATGTACATCTGTGGAGTGATGAGGCCCGAGCCTAGACGCCAAACTCAAACTATATGCTGCTTATAATAAACATATTAAGAAACACGTGAGTTGTCTGACATAAATGTGAGAAAACAGCCAGTGTCCTCTATATGCTGTGACTCAGAAGCAGAGAAGAAAAGTAAATATTTGATCATGTTTAATACCAGCTAGGCAGGTTGTTTGTTAATGTGTTGTAGTTCACAGTATGACAGCAGTGCAGAATAGGGCTGTGTTGAATACTGCTTTAGTTAGTATTCATTTAACAATACCTGTGTTTGCTGATGTGATTCCTTGACAAAAAAAGCTGGCTATGATTTCTTAGATATAAAACTGAAAGAAAAGCTGCTGCCTATCATCCTTTGGGGGTGGAACTGTGCATGATGAATATGAAAAATATGGTGTATGGAAATGTGGTTATATTGTGCACATATAAGTGAATAAGCTGAATAAATACATTTGCGGTTATTTTATTAGTTTCCTCTAGCTAACGTTTAATCCTTACTCTTAAAAATAAATCCAAATCTACGGCTTTTCACCTTTCAGTGCCCCCTGGTGTTTGGTGTTCATACAGGAGACCACCTGTGTTTCATGCACCAACATGGCTTGCTTAAATTATTAATCATTCTCACAACAACCACCAAAAGTTAAAGTTGTCAAACCTAAAGAGGCTTCTGCATAATGATTTCACAGAGCAATGATTTAATTATGACTGCAGTAACATTTCCTGTCATGCTTCCTTTGAACTAGAAGCATTATTCTGCCTTTCACTGTCAATGAAGAAAACAATTAAAGTCTTCTCTGGAGAGACAATTGACACACTTGCATTCAAATCATATTTAGTATTTCTTACCACATTTGGTGGAATTTTTATGTAAGAAATATTCATATTTGAGTAGGTTTTTTAGGGAATGGACTTAAAAAGACCAAGATGATAAAAACCAAGGGGTGCATGATGGTGAAGAAGCAGTGTACCTGCGGCCTCGATGCACAACAGGCCTTCGCTAATATCGGTTTGTATCACTATTTCACAACATTTGAAATCCAACATACACCAACAAAATGCCCTTTTATTTTTAATCAAGTATTTTTACATGTAAGCATATGAACAACATAATATTCCAGATAAACATCATAGTCTCAATGCAAGCTAAATCACACATGGTAGAACAGCTTTTAGCTTTAAAACTCAAACAGGCAAGCTGCAGTCTGCTTATTTAATGCAATACAATTGTCAAATTCAGGATAAATCTCATTATCCGCTTGCTGTCCGATCTGTGAGCAAAACAAATATGTGTCAGCCCTAGCGGAGTCCACTTCTGACAAGCTAATACATTCATAAAGCTTTGGCAGCAGCGTAGATCCTCTCTCTCTTTGCTGCTCTTCCCTCCCTCGTTACACCAATGCTGGTTTCCATGACGGTAAAGACGACAGTAGAATAAATCCATGGGTCTTCATTTCTCTGAGGAAATGTAATACAGACAAGAACGAACTTGGTCAAAACGGATCAAAATGCATGATACATTTTTTGCAATAGTGAACTAACCTTTACATTTATTTTTGCAACATTTTCTTGCAGGGACACAGCAGCTACAATATGAACAAAAGGAATTTAGAAATCGATAAGGATAACCTAGTTTTTATAAATACTGATATTAGCATCAGCTAATGTGAGATATAGAGAGGGACTATACTTACCCTTGTCATGGCAATAATCATACTTGTTTTTCTTGATGGCGTGAATAAGGATGGCTATAACAATCACACTAATGGCCGAGACCACAGACGGCAGAAGCAGAAATACATCGTCAGTCTGTAAATCACCAAAAGACCGTAAGCCGGTTCCTGAAACATGAAAGGAAAACACAAAAACATTTAGTTAGAGTAAAAAAAATGTACTTTCACCCAAGAATATTTTACTTAATATATAAATAAATATTTCTTCACAATCAATATGGATTTTATTTGCCTTTGATTTGAATGTAACCTCTTATCAATGCAAATGCAAATGCCCCTATCAAACACTTAAACTCTGGAGGTTCACACTGTCACTTTCTCTATCTAGCTCAAAGGTTTCCGCCTACCACTCTGTCAAGAATAAATGATGCAAGTGTTGTTTTCATTCAGGCGCTGCTACCTTGCAAATGCCTCTAGAAGCACTGGGGGGAGGCAGAGGAACATAATTATATTCATCAGGTGATCTATCTCATGCATGACTTTCAGGATATAGTGACCGTTTCAGCAAATGTGATACCAAGTTAATTCTAGATAGATTTACTAGCTGCAGCTTCCACAGAAGTTATCACCAGCCATATATGAATTGTATTATTCACAAAAATTGCTTTGTATGAATGTAGGCCCCCTCCCCCTCAAACAGCCTCTATACATGACTCATTTGTCGTTTACGTTTAAACAACATTAGCTCCTGTTGATAAGATGGTAAATTACGAAGGACACTTATACTTCAACAAAATATTAAGATTGTTTAGTTAAAAAAGAAACAACTTTAAAGAAATGAATGGGTGTACTGTAGGAACGTGACACAAGATGTTGCAAGCTTGGCTGATACTTAATGCATCACATCCACACTCTTGGACTTCCTGTCTCTCTGTAATGGATGTTAAAAAGAAAGAAAGGAATTTAACATATATTACAGAATCATATATCTATTGTGTACTGATCTGTACAGTTATATCTCTCACAGGCTCCGCCCTCTACTGGACTCTATGGGTACTACCTTATCCCGCGTGCATTCTCCCACTGAGACTTCTATAGACGTAGCCGGCCCAGGGCGGGCCTACCTGAATGCGCGCGCATCACACCGTATAAAAGGAGGCCTCGCCTCCTGACTATCATCCTATACCTCTCTTCAGCGAGCGGAATAGAACAGACAGTGCCCTGAGTAGAGGGCTCCGCCTGTGTTTATATAACTAGGGTTACAATACGTAACCCCCCGTTTTTGCCAAGGTTAAAATAAATAGGCAATTTACAAGAGAGTCTTTGGTTGATGCTTGCACGCATACAACAAAAAGAAAAGATGATAGATGGAAACTTCAGAAAAGTTTGGTCAGAATGGGTTTGAAACCACAGAGGCTATCTTTGTCTTTAGTTTCAGAGGAGTCAACACACACACACACACACACACACACACACACACACACACACACACACACACACACACACACACACACACACACACACACACACAATGTGGTTTCAAATCTTCGTGCTAACTACTGATCTTAGTTTTCACAGCTTGCAGTCGACATAAAAAAAAAGTTTTTTCCAGAGAAATATACTTATTTCTTGCAGAGTTCAATGTAAAGACTGATATCAGCCTCAGGTGTGTACTGCTAATATGAAGCTACAGTCGGCAGCTTAGCTTAGCACAATGACTAGAAACAGGGGGAAACAGCTATCTCCACTCAGGGAAGTATTGGACTCTAAATCTAGTCATGAAAGGGGGGATATCTTAAGTTTCTTATGATGACCTGGATTAAATGTTGGGCTACGCAACTCACACACGTTTACTTGTGACATTCATCATGGTCATCAAGGTCAGTCAAACCTAATGTCTGGTTTGTTTGGTTTGTAGATTCGTTTTTTAGGGCCCTTCACCCACCACTAGCGGTGAGCAAACCTAATACCGAGTACGATAGTGAATATCATTGTTTGAACAGTAACAGAAATCAAATTGATTTATTTTGAATAGTAACCACAACATAACTTTATCATTTTATAACAAAGGATGTAAATACAACTCAACAATTGTGCTTGCATGGGATTGAGTTGTGTTGTTTACTAGACATTGATTGAACTAAATGAGTGCACATCCAAGAAGGCAAAACCAAAATCTATCACATTAACTGCTTTTGCTAAATTTAGCCTGCGGAGGCTTCTTGTACGCTAGTGACATATCCTGTTGATGCCCAAAGTCATGAGCATTCTGAGTAAACATGCTTTGCGGTCTGTCAAAGCAGAGAAATGGCCAGCCACAGCCTACATCTCACAGATCCGCTCCTGCATGTGGCTTTGCTTGTTGTTTCTTATACATGCAAACACCTCAGTGCAGTGAAATTAAAAGAACCAAACTATGTTTTTTAGAAATAACACATAAAATATCTATTGTTAGCATTTCAGAAACTATTTCGGAAGCTCTATTTTCCTGTCCAAAAATAGATTCTCTCTGCAGTACTTATACGCACCTATAGGAAGCCACTTATCTATCTTGAGCAATAACAATGAATAAGTCACATTTTAGACACAATTACAAACAAGGAAGAACAGGATGAAATGAGCTAAGTTTTACATTTGTACTATTACATTACATTCTTTTTTTGTTAATTTAAATATCTTTCAAATGTACTGTTTTGCTATTTGGTTTGACTTTTAGCACTGTGGAAAGTTTCTAATATATCTCTCTAGCAGAAATGCTTTGGTACAACTGGATGACATTAATCTAGGCCTAGGTAAGCATTTCATGGATTACTAAAAAATCCCTCCATTATTATTGATCCAGCTAGTCTCATTATTACAGGGTTGTTGAAAATATCAGATAAAACGTTAAATTGTGTTGTATTTGTATCTTAAGAGCAAAGTCAGATTCAACTCGGTTTCTTCAGCCTGGCTGTAGTTATGTCACATGCAGGCAGTGTCTTTCATCTAGTTCCTGAGATGAGAAGATGATCTGCTCTGAAGTGGTAAAGCCCATCAACAGACACATAAACAGTGAGCGCTATCATCAAAGCACAATGTTCGCTACCTGATGTGCTTTTAGGTGTGAGGAGAAACTTGTATCCTTGTTCTTTGTACATTGCCTGCTGTATTTCAAAAGGAAGCTTTAACAGAAACATGATTTACTGTCGTTGACTGAGGGAATGTGATTGAGTCTTTTAAGGTTATATATATATATATATATATATATATATATATATAGATTTGATTTAACCCAGTGCAGCAGCACTTGAGTTAGTATTAGTAACATACTACCTAACACAGAAAATATTCTAGCAACAGGCATCAAGATAATGGCATAAGCTAAAAAACATATTGAGGTTGCTCAGACCGTGAGAGAAAAAAGCAATTTCCCACTAAAACAGTGACTGTTTTCTGCTGGTAGTGCATGACATTAAGACATGTTTGTGGGTGGGAAGACAGTGAGGGGTTATGTTTTGTCATTGAAGCTTTAAGGTTGGCAAAAGCAGGCCTGCATGGAGGTCCTTGTGTGTTATGTCAAATGATATCCTTCTAGAGAAGTGACGGATTATGTAGTTAATAGAAAGACAAAGAATGTACAGCCTAGTGGTTACAGTGGTGGTTTGAGCTAAAGGCTATTATACTCACAGTGGCCATGATAACATGCTGATGTTTGGGAGGTATAATTTTACCCATCTTGGTTTGGAATTCAAGCTTTTGAAAAAAATGTGTTAGCAAAGACACAAAATGAAATGATTTGACTCTGGGAACCTTGAATGTCCATACAAAGTGTCCTCTGCAATGTATCCAGTAAATGTTGAGATATTTCCTTTAGGTGAAAACTTGGACATGCAGGTAGAGGAAAAATCCAAAGATGACCAAAGTTGGAAGGGTTCATCCTGCTTGGACCATCAATGTCTGTCCAAAATGTCATAACAATCTGTCAAAAAGTTAATAATAATAATGCCATCCCCAGAGTCTATCCAAGCTAGAAAATACCTGCCTGTTGCCCTTCTGAATAAACACTTTTATTTCAGATCATTTTGACAAATGTTACAAAAATGAATCCTGCCACTGCCACATTTGTTAACTGGACATTGAGATTTTGAGGACACTTTTTACATGATCTGTAGACTAGGAAAAATGACAGCTGTAGATGAGGCAATTAAGGATTTGACATGTATTGCACACTTTTCAATGTCCGTGGCAGTATGAATCAACACTGCTACGGTAAGTTGCATAATGCTCATGTCTGCAGCTGAAAGCCTCTTTTAAGAAAATCTCTGCATTTGTTGCCTATTTTTTCTCCCCTACCCCTGACCTTTCTCACCTCTCAAAAAGTTGCTTGTGGCTTCTGATGATGAAAGGTACAGTAAATAAAGTAAATAATCTTAGACAAAACTAGGACTGTTGCACAGACTTTTTGGAAATCTAATTAATAAGGTGTTTTTAAATTGTGTTGGCTTTAGAGATCAGTGTTTCAGATTTCTGCGAAGTTCAAAGAAGGGTGGCGGAAGTTCAAGGTTCCTCAATTTTCCTTGAACTAAGGCTTGAATGTCGTTTGACTTATGTGAGCGCCGTCACCTTTACTGGAAGATGGTGGGTGAGAAAACAACAAAAAGACTCCTTCTTCTTCTCCATATAAGCAGTGTGAGAGATTTAGTATCACATCATTGGCGAATTCACACTAGTTTGCTTTTAAAAGGAGTGAAAGATGCATTATCATTAAATGATCACTACAAATAAAATTTAAATAAATACTCTGTTACAAGTAATAGTCCTGCATTAAAAAGTATAATTTACATGTAGTTGCAAAAGTAAAAGGTTGTAAACTAGAGAATGCAATTCCTGAAGAAATTGCTAGTGGGAATGCTTTACGCGTGAAAAGCTGACGCTAAACTGCTATGCTGAAATGTAATGTGTAAGAAGAAAGTGAAGAATTTAGATTGAAATGATACATGAACACTGGGGGCTTGAATGTGTGATGAGAGAAGAAAAGAAAGTAAAAAGGCTTGGAAAAGCAGCAGAATATTTGAACTGCAAACTTTGTGGTGAATGATCTGTCGCCATGCCAACGGCATTTGATGACATCCCATAATACGCTTAGATGTGTGGATGGCTGCATCGTTACCAAACCTGTGAAGTTTTGGGCCGTTTGGAGCATTTTCACTGAAGTTTTTCACCGTGTTTCATGGCGAGCATTGTGTTGCCATGGCAATGGCATTTGAAGAAACCCCATCATTGACGTAGAGCTGTTGAGGGCTGTACCGGTGATATACAAGCGAAGTTTGGAGGATGATCGGACCGTGTCCATTGGACTTACAGCGACATCATGCTTCATGGCGAGTGGTCTGTCGCCATGGCAACGTCATTTGATGACACCCCATAATACGGTTAGATGCGTTGATGGCTGCATCGTTACCAAACCTGTGAAGTTTTGGGCCGTTTGGAGCATTTTCACTGAAGTTATGAGAAAACCGTGTTTCATGGCGAGCATTGTGTTGCCATGGCAACGGCATTTGAAGAAATCTCAAAACTGTCTCGTAGATGTCTTCACGGCTGGACTGTTAGCACACATGTGCATTTTGAGCACTTTTTTAACATTTTCATAGGAGTTAAAGGGACATCGTGTTTTATGGCGAGGGATGCATTTCCATGGAAACGGCATATGGTGAGATTTCAGATTTGGCGTAGAGCTGTTGAGGCATGGACCGGTGATATACAAGTGAAGATTGGGGGACGATTGGACCATGTCCATTGGACTTACAGCGACATCGTGTTTCATGGCGAGTGGTCTGTCGCCATGGCAACGGCATTTGATGACACCCCATAATACGCTTAGATGCGTTGATGGCTGCATCGTTACCAAACCTGTGAAGTTTTGGGCCATTTGGAGCATTTTCACTGAAGATATGAGAAAACCGTGTTTCATGGCGGGCATTGTGTTGCCATGGCAACGGCATGTCCCGTAGATGTCTTCACGGCTGGACTGTTAGCACACATGTGAAGTTTGAGCACTTTTTGAACATTTTCATAGGAGTTATGGCGACATCGTCTTTTATGGCGAGGGATGTGTTTCCATGGAAACGGCATATGGTGAGATCTCAGATTTGGCGTAGAGCTGTTGAGGCATGGACCGGTGATATACCAGTGAAGATTGGGGGACGATTGGACCGTGTCCATTGGACTTACAGCGACATTGTGTTTCATGGCGAGTGGTCTGTCGCCATGGCAACGGCATTTGATGACACCCCATAATACGCTTAGATGCGTTGATGGCTGCATCGTTACCAAACCTGTGAAGTTTTGGGCCGTTTGGAGCATTTTCACTGAAGTTATGAGAAAACCGTGTTTCATGGCGAGCATTGTGTTGCCATGGCAACGGCATTTGAAGAAACCCCATAATTGACGTAGAGCTGTTGAGGGCTGGACTGGTGATATACAAGCGAAGTTTGGGGGATGATCGGACCGTGTCCATTGGACTTACAGCGACATCGTGCTTCATGGCGAGTGGTCTGTCGCCATGGCAACGGCATTTGATGACACCCCATAATACGCTTAGATGCGTTGATGGCTGCATCGTTACCAAACCTGTCAATGTGACATCATCGTGTTCCATGACACAGGTGTTTATATTTGAGCTAACGACGACAGCTGTGTGTCACCAATAATGTATAAAATAGGTGGAACATGTTGAAGTCAGTATGAAGTCTCCATCAGACAGAAAAGAATAGGCTCAGACAGTCTGTTAAACTCCAGTGACCACGTCGTTAGCTCAAACACGAACACCTGTGTGTTATGACATCATCGTGTTCCATGACACAGGTGTTTATATTTGAGCTAAGGTGTGCAGAGATCAAAGGTTTCCATTGTTCTGAATGAGAGATGAACCTCTTACATGTGAACGTTTTGTGGAAGAACGATAACAGATATCTGTGAAATTTCAAAACGAGAAGCATGTCAAGGAAGTTGAGTATCTGAAGTGTAATTTTTGTGTACTTTCGGGTTAATAATGTGTCCTTTTTGGCAGTTTAACTAAAGGTGTGCGGCTGCTGCTGTGAGGAAATATCTGCCTGAAATTACAATGGGCTTTAATGGAGACATGTTGAACGTTTTTGTCACTTCATGCCCTCAAGAGGCATTTTGTTTAATTATTTTGTTTAATTATTTGTCATTTTTCAAGCTACGAGATGTTTTCCTACGTTTGTCATGAAAAATTATATCTCAGGAAGGTAGGGTTTGGGAATTATGGCAGTTTTAAAAAAATATATGAAGGCAAATTTCAAGATTTCCTACCCTCTAGCTGTGACATCACACACTCTGCCTTAATGAGCTGCGCAATGTTAAAGTTCAAATGTTAAAAATTTGATGATTATGGGATGTATCTCTGGAATTATGAAAATTATGAATGATAAAAGTAATAGCCTGCGATTCCCGACCGAGCTGAACGTTTTGATGTTTGAACGGAGTTTCTGCGATGTTGAATGTGGGAGGAGAAGAGGTCCAAAATAAGTCGGCGGAATAATAAACTTTTCGTCCGTGGAACAACATATAATTGGAATGCTGTATCAGCATTCCCACTAAATAACATGAACAATTATCATGGGTCACTGAGAAGGATTTCATTTGAACTGCTTCATAAATTATTGATAGTTAAATATAAATCAGTGCACCAGCATTTTTTTGTCATGTAGTCGGATAAATGTATTGAGTAAAGGTACAACATAATTTAATGATCTCAAAAATAAGTACAGTACTTGAATAAATGCACTACTATAGCTTTAGTTCTTCCATGATCCTGCATTTCCCAATGATTTAGTGGCATTTGGAGGAAGAGCATAGTGTTTCTCTTATTATCAAACATGCACTCAAAAACACTCAAAGCTAAACTTTAACATTTGAAGAATGTGCAGATGTTCCCAAATTATTATTTATTATACACTATAAATAACCTTTCGTCGACTTTAAATGTACACCTTAGCTGCATTGCTTTGATACAGTGAAAAAAGCATTCGTTACTATATTTACCAAAAATGGGTCATAGGTTTGCAAAATGTTACAGGAAGTACATTATGTCTCAGCCAATCGGTTTGATTTCCACTTTGTAAGCCTTGAAAACCATGACATAAAATCTTCCATTTGAGTTGAAGACATCAGTGGTGCACGAGCAGGGCTCTGTGTCACAATGATTGGAGGACTGGCTGCTTTGATTTTTCTAAGTGCATTGTGTGAGTGCAACTTCCCTTTTCTACTTTAAGATGAATACAACTGTAATATATAGTTTTGTATAAATATAACACAAAACATGTTAGGAATTATTGTATCTAACTGTCTTCTGTTGAGCTTGTAACAGTTTTTGAGACTGTATTTATCTCTTTTCTTCAGCCCTGATTCAAACTGCAGAGGATTCTCACCAGATCTCTTTGACTGTGGTGGAACTTGGCGATGATTTGGGTTTGGCATGTTCAACTGTTAAAATGAGCCGGGTTATTTTACTGGTATAAGCTGAAGTTTGGATATATGGTCGAAACAGTTGCAGCAGGAACTTTGGCGAACATAACACTTCAAGGAGAATTTAAAAACTCAAGACTAACTGTTAAAAAACTGAATGCTCAGTTTGTTCTGAACATCAGAAATGTAACTAAAGAAGATGAAGCAACGTACTTCTGTCAAGCAGGAACAGCATACACCATGGAATTGGTTAATAGCACACTTTTGGTTGTTAATGGTAAAGTATGTTCATTTATTGTTTGCTGCTTTGTCAATTTCTCTCCCCCCCCTCCCTCCCCCTCCTCCCTTCCCCAATGGACTATAACTCCCCACACACACTCAGACACTCAAATCCACAAGACCTTTTTTTCGCTGCTATGGACAATCTGCAATAAATGCACATTCTATGGACAATCTTGCACCAAAGATATTGATATTGAAGTGACTGTTATTTAGTATATTTATTTAATATATTGATTGTTGTGTTTTTTATCTTAATGTGCATATGTGTAAATGTGTCTGTTGATTGTGTATATAGGATATACATATTTTATACATATCTGTATATTGTATAATTTATATTCAGGATTGTTGGAAACGTCATTTCGATCTCTCTGTCTGTAAACACAAACTGAGTAAGATTGACATTAAAGTTGACTTTTGACTTTGACTACTCTAACTAACTTACTATCCATTAGTTAAATCCTGCCTTTTTGTCCATCACACAGATCATAAAAACCTGAAGAAATCTATCTACGTGAAACAAAGTCCGAAGACCAAGTCAGTCCAGCCCGGCGACTCAGTGACTCTCCAGTGTTCACTCCTCTCCAAACACAAAGAAAAGGCAGATCAGTGTCCAGGCGAACACAATGTGTACTGGTTCAGATCTGGATCAGGAGAATCCCATCCAAGCATCATTTACACTCACAGTGAGGAACAAAAGGAACGCAGTTGTGTCTTCAGTCTGTCCAAAACTATACACAACTCCTCTGATACCGGGACGTATTACTGTGCTGTGGCTACATGTGGACAGATCCTGTTTGGAGAAGGAACTACAGTAGAGACAAGTACGTTACGTCTTATTTAATTCACAATGCATCTATGTTGATTATTCGCTTTCTTCCTTAATACAGGCTTTAGTGTAGCTGCCTCCGCTACACTTTCCCTATCTGTTTTTTCAGTGTGTGTGTTTCCTACATTTCCTGCGGTACTCTTTTGTACATCAAGGCCTTTTTGCTGTTCATGTACTTGTGCAGCTTATAACATATGGCTCTAAAATTGCACATTAGAGCAATACTACAAAAAGCGTTTTTAAAGTACAAGTCACTGCTGCTGTGAAACAATTAGTTTGTTTTCCTTTCAGTTTTTACTGTTATGGAAGGCCAACAAGCCCTCCTACTGACACACGAAATATGTACAGTAGTGGATCATCACTCAAAATTCAGAGCTTTTAGTGATTATACAACTATAATTAATTATAATTATTTACTAATGTAAAAGCAATTAAATTACATTTGAGCTAATAGTTAATTTTCTCTGTAATTGTTTTTCTCATTACAGGACAACAACTGGACCTATTTGTCCCTGTGCTCGGGACGCTGCTGGCCTGCTGTTTGATTGTGATTGCTGTTCTTATAATCTTCAGAAATCAAAAGTCAGTTTGTGAACATTGCAAAGGTAGATTCATGGAGTTTGTGTAAAGTCTTTGAAACATTAACCAAGTTAGGATTCAGCAGATATTTTTACCTAGGTTTTGCAGTAATTGTAATGGTTTGATAATGGTTATCATAACGTCTGTATTGGTACATTAATAGCTTCAGCTTTCAGCTCTTCTACGTGCACTAATGTAAATGAAATGCCAGTAAAGATTCAAATGTGGGGTTGTGCCAGCAGTAAAGTAATTATTCCTGGATCACAAACTTTGATGTGAAATGACAACAATAGCTTAATTGTTTGCCTTTCATTTTTTCTTTTTTACAGGAGAATCTTCCAACCATGCTCTTGATGAAAGATTGGCTGAGGATGAATCAATTAATGTGGTAAAGATCATTTATATATCATCTTATGCATGACTGCAGTAACTGCTGTTACAATTGGGTTAGAAAAAGACCCATAAATCTTTGGGTCCTTAACTGCACATTTGACATATAATTTTGATGTTTAATTTGATATTCACTTGGTTGTGGTTTAAATGCTCTAAAAGGTCACCTATTATGCAAAATCTACTTCTTCACGTCTTTTCTACATAAACATGTGTCCCCTCTGTGTAAAGAGATTCTGAAAGTTTCAGGAAAAAAGATTCACTCACTTTTTGTCCTGATCCATATATATAAAAACCTGTCTGAAAATGAGCTGATCAGATTTTTGCCACTTTATTATGTCATAACAATGTTTTGGCTTGTGTGACCATTAGCCAATAACTAACCAAGGTAACCCCCCCCCCCCCTTATCACCTGAATCTCCTCCTAGAGCACCATTGTGTTCATTTTAACCAATATCTCTCAGAGGGGCGTTGGGAGTGGCTCCTTATTTTTCATCTAAAGCAGGGTGTCAAACTCAAGGCCCGGGGGCCAAATCCGGCCCGTGACTTCATTTTCTGTGGCCCCACAAGACCTTGCAAAGAATATAATATGTTTATTATATGGTTACATGATGATTTACAGAAGCACGTTGCCCATAAACTACATGTCCCACAATGCATCTCAAATTAGACTTTTTTTCTCAGAATTTTTTTTAAATGTCACTTCCTTTTTTTAAATGTCACTTCCTTTTTTTTTAAATGTCACTTTCCAGCTTTTCTTTTTAAATCATTTTGGGACATTCTCACTGAAGAGACTTGCAATTATTTGCCCCAGACTTCTGCTTTCAGACATAGTTAATTATGAAGTTATTACCCTATCAGATACATTAATCCAATGCAGAGGCAATAATGTAATATGATACATTATTTTATATATATATTTATATATAAGTTACAACTGGCCCTTTGAGTGCAGCCATAATGCTGATGTGGCCCGCGATTCAATTGAGTTTGACACCCCTGATCTAAAGTAACAGACAGAGAATCAGCACTTTTGAAACAGAGGGGATTATGGGATGCTACAATGATCTGTTTGGTATTTGGAGCCAAACACTTCAGAGACATGTTTTGTATATAACTGGGAACTATAATATATTGATGAAAAACAGTATAATAGGGGACCTTTAAAGCTCACAATCCTATTTATTTTCTTTTGCAGGGCGGTGGAGCAGCACTGAACTATGTCGCTGGATTTCCCCTCAAGAAAAGCCAAAAGATGGAAAAACAGTGAGTTACAGCAGGACTGTCTGTACTCTGGCATGACAGATCATCAGTGAACTACGACAAAATAAGGTCTATTGTGTTTCATGTTAGATTGATCTTGAATAAACACTGAATAATTGACTGATTCATTATTGAAGACTTCTGCCAGAAAATCCATCTTTGTTATTTTTATTCAGAAAATGTTGTGACATGTTTTGTTATAAAGTCACCTGTTGTACATTCTTGTTTAATTGTTGTTGTTTTAATTAATGTTTGGCTTGAACTTTGAAACACATTTGAGTTTTTATCTAAACACAAGACTGTTTAGGCTTTATGTTGGGTTAATATGCAAAGACAGTATATTCAGAACAGGCTACAATACAGGAATAGTGAGTGCACAATGAGTCCAGTTTTTACGTGTGATAGGTAATATTAAACACAAAGTAAAGTATCTTATAAAAAGACAAAACTAAGATAAGATAAAATGACAACACATTCAAACACAGAATGAGCAGATGGACAAACAAGGAATATAAAAAGCATCTGTGTGATATGATTTCAGATTTTAGCATGGAAAAACCTCACTCCAAACAAAAGGGAAGCTAACATATTTACATTATAAGTCATTGTCAGAGGTCAGTATGATCAACCAACCTACAGGTTTTTTTAGACACACATTCACAATTAGCATTTAACATGAGAGTACACACTTTCTTCAGTCGTCAAATCACTCCTATTTCTTCCTCTTGTAGCCTTCCTTCCAGATAAATGAAGGGCAGCATAGTTCAGATATTTCCCCCTTCAATCTGTGCAGCAAATAAAAAGCTCATTATACATTTACTTTTACACAGTTTTGTTTGAATTTATAAACAGATTGGTTATTATTTGGTAAGTAGTCATGTAATTAGAAGGACATCGTACAGCTAGTCGGTCATTCTGGACAAAATGAATCCACCAGAGGATTCAAGATTCCGCTCACCCTGTCAGGGCTCACATCGCACTAATGACCAGCCTGATGTACATTACATGTTCACTGTTAGTGGCGCTGTTTGATTTCATGTTATTAAAAAACAACAAATATGTGTCATTACTTACCATATCATGCACTGGTTGGCTTGAGTTGTCATATCTTGCTTGCCCAGTGGGGTTTTCTATTCCTAAAAATGAAAAACAAAAACCCAAATGTTATTGGTTTAAGCTTCATTTTATATAAGGATCGTAACCCAATTCATTACGTTTTTCTTAGTAGCTTAATAAGACAGACATTTGACCAACAGAAAATTGGACACATTGCTGCCAGTGTTTGCTGATACATTTATTTTATATAATATCTTAAATAAAATATTTCTGTTAAGACCCAACTCCTGCTGTTATTTATTAGTTATCTTAAAGCATGAGGTTGAGGTTCATCCTGTCCTTTATGATGTTACACCTCTTGCACAATATGTAATACAATCAGTATATACCATTTTCAAAATAATTCAACAACACTTACCTTTACATTTTGAAGTTCGGCAACAGAAGAAAACAATGTTTCCAATCACAGAAATGACCAAGCAGACGATCGCTATCACCAGCGCAACAACTTCAGGACTTGCAGTTTTCTCTGGACAGCAAAGAAAAACACAAAGCAATCATAATGTTACGAACATTTTTCGAATATCACCTCTAATATTCAACATTATATAACCATACCTAATTGCGGATGTCTAACATCTCCAAATAATATCTCTCCACATGTGGCCACAGCACAGTAGTAAGTCCCGGCATCAGATGAGCTGAAGTTCTTTGAGGAGCGATAAACACAACTCTTCTGAGTGTCCGGTAACTTCTCACATTCCTTTGTCTTCTTCCATCAGTGTAGATGATGTTTGGACGAAATGTATCTGATCCAGCTCCCAGAACACACTGATGTCTCCTGGACATGTTTTATTTTTAGATTTAGAGAGGACCGAACACTGAAGGGTCATCGAGTTTTCTTGAGGAGCTGGATCAGATAATGTCGGCCACTGAACAGAATAGTCTAAAGTCCTCTGAGTGTTTCCTGAAAAATAAAAAAGTGTTAAAAAGCACATTCGACAGCCTAAAAGTTTACATCTATCTTAAATGTGGTACATTTTTTATCAAAGAAAAAACACATTGTTGAACATTGATTAGTGCTTCATCAAAAACCCAAGAAAAACCGGAAATGTAGTTAATTTGTGGTTTTAACTTAATTTTAAGATTCAGGCATGTGAAATCTGATTTCTTTTTATCAAGAACCCAAATCATCACAAATATTTGGAAATAAATTCTTCAAACCATTTTGTAGATGTTAAAATCAGGGTTCGGATACTTACAGCTATTTTGAAGCTTTTAATCAGATCTAAACATTTGAAAATCTTGTAAAAAATAGATCACATGTTTACCTTTTAATAACAAATATATCCCACTCCATACACGATTCCTAAGCAAATCCTCGATTAAGCAGTGATACATTCCTTCATCTTCTGGGATTGTCCTCCGAATGGTCAGGGTGCTCAAATTGTTACCAATATGTACTCCAATTTTGAGTCAGAAAACCCTGGTGCAAATGTAGGTTTTGAGGATTCGGGCAGTGTCACAATTAATGTCAGAGTCTCTCCAGCACACTGCTTGTACCAGCGGAGTTCTCTGCGCCTTATCTCAGTATTATGCAGAGCACACGTTAAGGTTGCAGATTCACCAAGTTGAACTGTAGTCACTGGAGCCAGCGTATCTGAAATAATTGACAGAAAACAAACCGTGAAACAGTAAAAAACTATTAGTGAACAAAATTAGTATTCATCATGCAAAAACAAGGTATCGGAACCTTCATATATCTAAATGTAAATATTTAACTTAATAATTGCACCTACATCCTTGATCCTTGACAAACAAAATCATTCCCCATGATTTTTAACATTTTCTTTAATGAAAAACACACTTGGTTATTATTTTAAGATAAAAGAGACACATACAAACACATGTAATCAAATATTGGTGAAACATCGAACATAAAGAGAATATCTGTTTGCTGATATTTTGGCTTTTAGCATTAATCCAAAGTAAATCTTTGTCAGAGGTCAGTATTATCAACCATTTTACATAGACTCACATTCACATTCAGCATTTAACTTGAGAGTACACACTTTCTTCAGTCTCCATCTCTCTCTCTTCCCTCCTCTTGTTGCCTTCCTTCCAGAGAAATGCACCGCAGCATAGTTCAGATCATGTCCACCTTCAGTCTGTGCAGCAAATACAATCTCCATTATTAAAAGACAGCTTTGTTGATAATGATTGTTTGATTACAGAATTATAATGGTCTATTATTTATTTGTAGCGGACTGCTGCTAAGATTAACAATCTGTTGCCATAGACAGAGTCCTGATATCCAAACACAGCAAGCTGACTAGCTTTTTAAAATTATGTTAAACCAATATTAATTGTCAAAGGATTTACCTCTTTAGTAAGAAGCCATGTAATTAACTGGATGATGAGAATTATGTTAATCAAAATAACCAAAAAAGAAAGAATGTCGTATGATTACTTACAATATCCTGCACAGGTTGTCATGTCTCAAATGCAAAGCGACGTTTTCATTTCCTAAATATGAAAAGAAAACATTAAATTATGAATTTAAACTGAGTTTTCAATAAAGATCCCATCAAATGACATAACTTCATATTATCTACATTGCATTATGGGGGTTAAGCATATTTAACATAAATGGAGCAACCAATATGGAGAATCGTGCTGCAGATGTTCGCTGATAAATTCATATATAATTCAGAATAACAGATTTCCATGTATAAAAAACTCATTTGTTAAGTATAATATCCAAGAACATGAGGTTAAGGTTAATCGTGTCTCTCATGATGTCATGCTTATAAAACTATTTAAAGTAAAATAATCGGCTATTAAACTTTTTGACTAAATCAACAAAACGTACCTTTACATCGTGAACAACCTGCTCTTGAAGTCCGGCGGCAGAATAAAGTAATGTTTCCAATGATAGAAACGGCCAAGCAGAGTATTGCTATCGCCAGCGCTATAACTTCAGAGCTTGCATTTCGCTCTAGACAGCAAAGACATTAAACACATTAATGATGTGGTTCATTGGTTCATAGACATTAACCTCCATATTAAACAAAATACATCGGTATAACATACCAATTTTCAGATTGGTTACATCTCCAAATAATATCTCTCCACATGTGGCCACAGCACAGTAAATCCCGGCATCAGAGGAGCTGAAGTTCTTTGAGAAGTGATAAACACAACTCTTCTGAGTGTCTGGTAACTTCTCACATTCCTCGTGTCTTCTTCATCAGTGTAGATGATGCTAGGACGAGATTTATCTGAACCAGCTCTGAACCAGAACACACTAAGGTCTCCTGGACATGTTTTATTCTCAGATTTAGAGAGGACCGAACACTGAAGGGTCATCGAGTTTCCTGGAGGACCTGGATCAGATAATGTCGGCGGCCACTGAACAGAATAGTTTGAAGTCCTCCGAGTGTTTCCTACAAAATACAAAACTGTTTTAAAAATTGATCCCATTTTATCTGACTTTTGTAAAAGTATTAACATGAATCTGCTGATATTTAGCAAATGTAGAGCTGCTTTATTAGTACAGATTCCCTCAAAGTGAAATTAGATATTTAAATATCGATTAGAGCTTCAATAAAGATAAAGCAGAGCATAGAACGTAATTACCAAGTTTTAACCATATATTTAAAGATATGGTGCATGGCAGAATTGGCAACAGTTTTAGTGTTGAGTGGTTAACACTGTAACTTTCTCAAATATATACAACATAGCTGTTGGTAAATAAATCAACATCATAAGTAAATACAAATATCTGAAAACAAATAGAATAATTTAATCTTAATTGTATTTTAGCTAATGATACTTTACTTAAACATTACCAATGTGTAGCTTTGTATCCGACCTGAAGCATTTACAAAACTAATTCTAATGAACTAGATCACATTTACCTTTTAGAAACACATATGTCCCACTCCATACAGGATGTCCATAACGTTCTGTGATTAAGCAGTGATACATTCCTTCATCTTCTGAGATTGTCCTCAGAATCGTCAGGGTGCTTAAATTGTTATCACATTTTACCTCCAATCTTGAGTCATTAAACTTTGGTGCAAACTCAGGTTTTGTAAATTCGACAGTGTCACAATTAATGTCAGATTCTCTCCAGCATTTTGCTTGAACCAGTAGAGCTCTTTACTGCCATACTCAATATTAGGCAGAGCACACGTGAAGGTCGCAGATTCACCAAGAGAACTGCAGTCACTGGAACCAGCGTATCTGAAATAAATGACAAAATACAACACGTGAAACAGTACATACATCATGCAAGAACACAAAAGTTAACCCTATAGTAGGCATGCACATATTTACTGAATACTTGCTCTTACATCCTTGATGAAGAAAAAGCAGTGTTATCCATAACAGCAACATCTTGATATTGTCTCTTGTTAGGAAACTTTTGGGTATTTCAGTGAGTACAAATGTTGAAGTCACATGATCATGATTGTGTGTGTCAGAGTGTACCATGCATCTGATTGGCTCTCATAGAATCAAGATTCAAAAGTGCACTTCCTGTCTCACTTGTTGTGAACTTTATATATACAGTCTATGGTTGTGAAGCATATCATCTCATTCTTCTCAATTTACCAGTCATTTTAGCACATTTTCCAAACCAGGTTAGCTGTTAACAGGGTGACATTGTGCTGCCAGAGACAAAGTATATCCAGTTAAAGAACATTATGTTCTCAGAGTAAGAAAAACGAAATAATGAATGTAGTATATGTGTGTATACAACAGTACAAATAGTAAAGAGTAAAATAGATAAGGTAATTCAAAGTATCTCTTGAGTGTTGTTTTAGCAAGAGATAGCTTGCTACTATTATTGCTAGCGTGTTTAGCAACAAACTGTAAATCTCACTTTTGTAATAGGAAATGGAATTCTCTTAGCTACTTCGCTTTGGTAGCTTTTCTTTTGTCACTGTTATTTTAATCTAAATGTATAAAGGATGTGGAAAGAGACATTTTAGATAGAGGCAAATTAGGCAATATATGGAAATGTAACTTAGTACATTTAAAAAAAATGGTATTAATTGTGAAGAATTTTGTGTTACTCAGCAGTTTCTTTGGTCACTTTAATTAAACAGCCAGTGGATGTCACTCAACCCTTAGCCTCCAAAATGGCAGATTTGTTGTTGATGACACATTTCTATTACCTGTCAAGGAGTAAGTAGAGATACTGCTCCCACTAAGGTACTGGTGAGTACATAAAAGTTACCCAGCAATTGAATGATTCAGATATGTGTCTTTGTACGCTGGAAGATAGCAATAGTTGCCTCTACCTAAATCAAATGGGATTTTGAACAGAAAAAAAGGTCTCTGGCAAAAGAAAGTATGGAACTTAAACATTTTGTTCAGCAAGAAAATCTTCACAAAGGATCACAACTTTACAAATATTTGAATTAAATTGGCCTTTTTCCACCTGAGGAACATTGCCAGTCTCCGACCGTCACTCTCGGAATCGGTTGCCGAAACCCTAGTGCATGCATTTGTCACCACCCGCTTGGACTACTGCAATGGTGTCCTGTTCGGGGTTCCCAAAAAAACCCTGGACAGGCTCCAGCATGTCCAAAACTGTGCTGCTAGGGTACTCACACACACAAAGCCACCCTCATCCACCTACACTGGTTGCCGGTCAAGTTCCGTATATCCTACAAAGTACTCCTCCTTACTTACAAGTCCCTCCATGCCCTTGCCCCCCAGTACCTATCAGACATCCTTCACCCACATGCCCCACCCCGGAACCTGCGGTCCTCAGACTCTGGCCTGCTTACCACCCCCCGCACCAAACTGCGAACCTTCGGGGACAAAGCCTACAGTGTGGCAGCCCCCACCCTCTGGAACTGCCCCACACTCGACGCCTTCAAAAGGGCCCTCAAGTCCCATCTGTTTGCCAAGGCTTTCGGCCCCTAATCGATCTGTTGTTTTGTCTGTCTGACTTTTGTTTTGTTATGTTTGTTTTTGCCCTATTAATTGTAAAGCGACCTTGGGTCCCTTGAAAGGCGCTATATAAATGCAAGCTATTATTATTATTATTATTATTTAAGTATACATATAATTGTCAGCAGTTAAGCGCTAACGTTAGGCTATAAAAGAGGCGGCTGTGGCTCAGGAGGTAGAGTGGTCATCCTCTGACCAGAGGTTGGTGGTTTTCCTGCCCAGCAGTCAACATGTAGAAAGACTAGAAAACCACTATTTACATCTTTAAATGACATACACCAAGCTCATCTAACTGCTAAAGGAAGACTTCAGCATGCTGCTGTTTAATGAGTCTCAGTTAGCCCTTTGTTAGCGACTACCATTTATACGTCCATCCATCCATCTATCTTCTCCCGCTTATCCGTGGTCGGGTCGCGGAGATAGCAGTTCCAGCAGAGAGCCCCACACTTTCCTTTCCCTGGCCACATCAACCAGCTCTGACTGGGGGATCCCAAGGCGCTCCCAGGCCAGCGAAGAGATATAATCCCTCCACCTGGCCCTAGGTATACCCCTTGGTCTCTTCCCAGCTGGACGTGCCTGGAACACCTCCCTAGGGAGGCGCCCAGGTGGCATCCTTACTAGGTGCCCGAACCACCTCAACTGGCTCCTTTCAACTCCGAGTCCCTCCCGGATGACTGAACTTCTCACCTTATCCCTAAGGGAGACGCCAGCCACCCTGCGGAGAAAACCCATCTCGGCCGCTTGTATCCGCAATCTCGTTCTTTCGGTCATGACCCATCCTTCATGACCATAGGTGAGGGTAGGAACGAAAATGGCCCGGTAGACAGAGAGCTTTGCCTTCTGGCTCAGCTCTCTTTTCGTCACAACGGTGCGGTAAAGCGACTGCAGTACCGCTCCCGCTGCTCCGATTCTCCGGCCCATCTCACGCTCCATTGTTCCCTCACTCGAGAACAAGACCCACTCCTTCACTTGGGGTAAGGACTCATTCCCTACTTGGAGTGGACAGTCCATCGGTTTCCTGCTGAGAACCATGGCCTCAGATTTGGAGGGGCTGATCCTCATCCCAGCCGCTTCACACTCGGTTGCGAATCGATCCAGTGAGTGCTGAAGGTCGCAGACCGATGAAGCCATTAGAACCACATCATCTGCAAAAAGCAGTGGTGCAATCCTTAGTCCACCGAACTGCAGACCCCCTCCCCCACGACTACGCCTCGAAATCCTATCCATGTATATTACAAACAGGATTGGTGACAAAGCGCAGGCCTGACCCTCCTTTCGAGTACCTTAGAGTAAACTTTCCCGGGGAGGCTGAGTAGTCTGATGCCTCTGTAATTGGCACACACCCTCTGATCCCCCTTTTTGAAAAGGGGAACCACCACCCCGGTCTGCCATTCCTTCGGTACTGTTTCAGACTTCCAAGCAACGTTGATGAGACGTGTCAACCATGACAGTCCCTCAACACCCAGAGCCTTCAGCATTTCTGGGCGGATCTCATCCACCCCCGGGGCTTTGCCACTGTGGAGTTGTTTGACAACCTCAGTGACCTCCCCCCGGGAGATTGGTGTTGATCCCCCGTCATACTCCAGCTCTGCCCCTACCATAGAGGGCGGAGTTGTCGGGTTCAGGAGTTCCTCAAACGCCCTAACACTCCATCAGTTGAGGTCAACAACGTCCCATCCTTACTGTACACAGCTTGGATGGTTCCCTGCTTCCCCTCCTGAGGGACAGTTTTCATAACAACTTTGGTGCCGCCCGAAAGTCCTTTTCCATGTCTTCTCCGAACTTCCCACACCCGCTGCTTTGCCTCGGCCACGGCTGAGGCTGCTGCCCTTCGGGCCTGTCAGTACCTTGCCACTGCCTCAGGAGTCCCCCGGGATAACAAATCCCTGAAGGCCTCCTTCTTCAGTCGGACGGCTTCCCTGACCACCGGTGTCCACCAGGAGGTTCGAGGGTTACTGCCCCTTGAGGCACCTAAGACCTTGAGACCACAGCTCCCCGCCGCGGCTTCGGCAATAGAGGCTTTGAACACCGCCCCCTCTGGTTCAATGTCCCCAACCTCCACAGGAATGCCCGAAAGCTCTGCCGGAGGTGTGAGTTGAAGGCCTCCTGAACTTGGGCCTCCTCCAGACGTTCCCAGTTCATCCAAACTACACGTTTGGGCTTACCAGGTCTGTCCAGAGGCTTCCCCCGCCACTCGACCCAACTCACCACCAGATGGTGATCAGTTGACAACTCCGCCCCTCTCTACCCGAGTGTCCATTTATACGTAACTTCACAAGACTTGTATTTACTGATGTATTTTATGCTGTAGACTTTAATAATCTTTTAAGCTTTGGTTAACCAAAGACATATTTCAGGCATCGCACCAAAAACCCTTAAAAAATTGGGCTTACTTTCAGGTGATGCTTCCGGTGTAATAAGCTAACAATGTACGTGTTCTCCTGCAGAACTATATAATGAGCAATTAATGGAGATTTTAGAAATCTATCATCATCATTATGCAAAGTGTCTGCTAGTGTTGTCACTTAATTGCAATTTTTATATTGGTAAAAAGCTTTGTCGGATTGTTATCAGAAAGTAGTTCACATGCCATGGACACAAATGTTGGTTCGTTGATGGAATTTGAGTGCCCTATATAATAGTGGGTTCATCTATACAGAAGTTACACAAACATAAAATGGCAGACAGGAAATACAGCACACTAGTAAATGCGAAGTGATTCAAGATTCAGCCCGTTTGCTTCAGCACACTTTCCTAACTCTGTTGACGTAAAGCGTTGAGCAGGAATCAGTCTTGAAACCCGGAAATGAGTAAGTCCTTAACCACTTCCGGTTCTCTTGTCTTGAAGTCAATGGTCAATGGTTTTTAGTGAGAGGCCTTAATTAATTAAATTAAATATGTCAGTAAATGCAGCACTTGAGAACGACTGCAGCTTCTACGTGTCATAAAACCGGCTTTAATGATAACTGACTAAATGAGAATACGCAACGTCATCATGCCAAACACGAGTGAGCCTTGAGTAAAGCGGTGGTGACGCCCAGCCATGCGAATGTAATGTAGTTCGTTTATCACCTATTGTAAGCTTTTTACTTCTGCTCATTGCATTTATGCTTCAAAAGTAATAGAAAAAATGATACACATTATGTAAAGATTATCTTGCTGAACAGAACTTTCAAGTATCATAAACAGATCCTATTTTCAAAAATACTCAAAAATCAAATGGAAATTACAATTTATTTGTGTTGAGGGATCCCTTGCCCTGCTACCTTCTGGGTCGGCCCACAAAACTGACATCTCTGCACCACTCTATTCTCCTTTGTATTTAATTAATGTTTCCATCTGTGTAATAATTCTACTTGTGGTAGTTTCCATGGATTTATTATAAAACAGAGCCCTTGCTAGGTTAAACTAGGAATGTTCATCCAAGTGTGTATGGCTTGGCCGAGGCCATAGCTCCTCATTCTGTTTCATTATCAATGTTAAGCCGTCAATCAGCATTGAAAAACAGCTTTTGCTTCTACCTTTTCTCTCTTTCAAATTTCTCTATAAAAAAAGGCCCAGATGGCTAAAAAAATAACATTAAAAAAAATAAAAGCATATGTTGAACTTTGTTGAAACATTAAACACTTTTGACTTATTTATATGATGTGGTGTTCACTGGAGTAACAGCAATAGCTGCTGGCCTCGCAACGTCTGAAGTAGCCCGATATGGATTAGTGTGAGATGTGTCCACAGTTCCACAGTGTTATGAGTGCAACATTCAGGTACGCATAGGACATACACTTTGGGACGCTGTTATGCACTCAAACTGAAAATTAAACTACAGAAGTACGCAAATTGAGATACATCACTTGATTGGGTCATTATTCTGTTATGAAGTGTTGGCTCTTCTGCACTCTGCTTGTAGTGGAGCTGTTTACGCTGACTCTCAAAATGAAGCGTAGCACAGGTGAAGGTTGCAGATGACCAAGTTCAACTGTGGTCACTGGAACCAGCCTATCTGAAAAAAAAGTCTTAACCCATATTGACATCAACATGGAAAAAGAATTTTTATGCAAGCCTTCTGGATTATTGGGTATTTTGTGTGTTACACTTATGTAGGCTATATGATGTTAAAAAAATATGTACACATTTAATGAACTTGTACCTGAGTTTGTTTGACCTATGTGAGCAAAAGTATAATGCCAAGCTTGTTTAGGTAATAACTAAGGGGGGGGGGGGGGGGGGGGGTTAAACATGTGCAGTATGTTCATACATCTGAGCTGTATCTGTATGTGTGAGCAGAGCAGCAGGTTCAATTGCTTATCAGTTTGGTATCTCTTGTGAAAATTCAATTATTATTAGGAAAAAAGCAACACACAATTATCTTTACATAGCATTGACACAGACAGTACACAGATTTGGAAAATTTACATTTAACCTGTTAAGCCCTGAGCCTGTTTTTCAGGTCTCAGGCTCGAAAATGACATTCCCAGAACAAATGACCATATCTTCCCTTCTAAAAGGGTTAAATTAATAATCTTTTTTCTCAAAGTCATGATAAACCGGTGAGTTGAAAAAACTGTAAATTATAGTGTCTGTCCAAAAATTCTTTTTACCACCCTTGGATGATGGGTTAGTAGACTAAAAGCTTTAGGAATCCAAAGTACAACATATAATAAGTACCCTGTATCAAGATTGATGCAAAACAAGTGACATTTGATTTTTTAGAGAGATTTAGCAAAAATACCACTTCTGGGATCATTTGGGTGGATTTTCCATATCTCTGGCCTCCCTTGCTCGATTTTGATGGTTGACACCTCTTTCTGACCGTTAGAGCCAATAGAATCGAAGGGGGAGTCCCCCACACACACACGTTGTGAAGAGAAAAGGTGGGGGCTTCGCGCATGTAATTTTCCATCAGAGTGAACCTATCTCTAGCTATGACATCTCGAAACGGAAAAGCAGTTTTAATGCTTATGGATTATCAGAAATCATTTCAAAGGGACACAGACACATTAGATTAACCTATGGATTAACTTCAGCAGCGTTTTTATCGTTTTAATGCCATTGAAGACCACTTTGGAGAGACTACAGAGCCAAGGTAAACATTTTAGCATTTTTAGCTACCTAGCGTCACCTGTTTTGATGTCCGTTTTTGCTTAAACGTTGCAAATACGTATAATTTAGTGGTAATGTCGGTGTCAATCGATTATGTGTCACCTCACGATGTGAAACGATGTGTTGGATGTGGTGAAAAGATAAATAATAAGGTTTTGTGAGTGATTTTCGGTGCAGTAAGGTGTTAGCATTGTTCGCTCGTTGCTAATTCAGAGGCTCACTGTTAGCATTGTGGGTTTTCTTTTGAAAAAAAAAAAAAAAGATCAGTTAGATGAGTTTCTTCCCGTTACATGGATATAAAACATTCATAGTTTTATTAAATGAACATGCCCTCAGACACTGTTTCCTGCAAGATGTTGCGGCAGTGCCCCGGTACCGGGGTCTCTCGGGCTTAACAGGTTTATGATGCAAGTTGTTGTTCACAACTTTGATAACTCACAATGAAACAAATATGTATCCCTACAGTATACAGTATGTCTATCTACACAAGCTTACAGTAGCTTTTATATTACTTTTGTGTCATGAAGATTACTTATGTGTGCAAAACATATACATACAGTACAATCCAATATATTAATTGGATTAATGAAACATTAGGGGCTAGTACCTTTCTTGAACAGAATGGAAATAAATATTACATCTGCAAAGATTAGCAAATCCAGTATTACACCATCAAGCCAACCTAAGAGCCCGGGCATCAGTGTAGATACACTCTTCTTTCATTGCTTTTGCACCCCCAGTCCCTTTGCTGATTCCTTCTGATGAAGGTTGGTGCAGAATAAATCACTGAGTCATCATCTGTCTGTGAAAATATAGAGAGAAATGTTATGAGACAACATTTTTGAGGAAAAACTATGCTAACAACTTTACAGGCTTGTCTTTTACCCTACCTGCTGACCTCGCTGATTTTTACCGGCTGTTGTTTCATTTGTATGCAGAGTAACAGCAGCTGTATTATATAAAAATAAAAGATTCATGTGAAGCTACTTTTGCCAAATATGTTTGATATATATTTGTATCAGTGAATGTACTTACTGTTGCAAACACCACAGGATTTCCCCTTCAGTTTCTTGATTGCATAAATGAGAGAGGCATTAACAATCACACATATTGCCAAAGCAGCACCTAACAGAGATATGATGGTATTCTTCTTCTGCTGATTCAACATGAAGTCTGCTGACACAATGTGGGGAAAAAGAAGATAATGAACATTAACATTTGGCATGTGTGAAATTAAGAGCAATTTCTAAGTGATTATGTTATGGACCATTACTTGACCTTAATCAATCTCATATGCTACATTACTAATTCAAGTTAAATATGATGCAGTTACCTGTAGTGTTGAGTTCTGATCTATTTCCAGAAATGATGTCCTCACATGTGGCCACATCGCAGTCACATGTCTTGTAGAAGCTGTAGACACATTTCTTCTTTGAGGGTCCACCTGGTTCCTTTTCATGTACTTCAACAACGTTTCCTCGAGTATTATTCAAACTTTGATTAAAAGCCTTAAAACAGCACAGATGTTGTTCCTCTGGTCGTGTTTTGTTCGGAGTCGGAGAGTATTGAACACTGCAGAGTCACAGAGTCTCCAGGACGGACTGGATCAGTTGGAGAAACTGCAGTGCTTTCAGGTTCTGGGAAATGTAGTTTCAGTTAGATAGAAATACGATCATGATTTTTAAAACAAAGCTGCAATCAGTATTAGGTAAATAAATTGGCATTCAAGTATATGTATTATTACTTCATATTATACTGACTCAAATACAAATTCCTTGAGTGAGATTACAAGTATCTCATTAAAGATACTTCCTTAGATGCAATTTATTGTTTCACTGGCTATCTTATTTCTTGCTGTCATTCAATCAGTGTCGTCAATTTGAGCTCAAGTTCACATAAAGATTAATTATAGTTAAATAAGTAATAGTAGTTCAAAATGTGTGTCCCAATGTTGCAGAATAGAAGTGCATACATTTCTTTGCAAATCTACTTAAGAGTAAAAATGATACTGACAATAAACGTTACATTCTAGTTGTTTATATGGAAAAAGAAACTAAAGTACATGAAACAGGAATTGTAATGCGTTACTAACTAACTGGCTGTAATGAAATAAGAAGTGTATTTACCTTAACTCTTAGGTCAGTTTGTGTCAGGAATCTGAGGAACTGTTGGCTTATTTGAATACAGTAGTAGACCGCAGCATCACTTAGCTTTGCTTCTTTAATATGTAGAACAAATAGTTCACGCTCTTCTGTAGCTGTGATGCGATCATTACTCTTAAGGCTAAATGTCTTTCTAAGACTTCAGGAAAGTCTCCAGAATCAATCCTGATCCAAAACAAGCTTCCCGAAGACTTGTCAGCTCCACAGAAACTCCAACACCAACAGTCTTTGTCTCAAAGTTTTTTTTTTGTGCATCCTGAAAATACATTTTACATTAACCACAGAGAAAAAATGAGCTCTCTCAATTATTGTAAAACATGGACACACACATCTGAAAATCAATAGGACATTTTACATGTACTTACGTCCCACTGCTAGCATCAGCAGTAAATAAAATACAATCCTCATTTTCTGTTTATTCCACTTGAGACTGGTGCAATTTTGACACGCATTAAAAATGATTCACTATAATGTCATCATATCAAGTGGGAGGTTACAGTTCAGAGCAATCTCATTGGCCTCCTAAGTCGCCTTTTAGCACCACAGCGGAAATATAATGAACCATCAACTGCCTTGTGCAGCCTAAACACATGAAACAAAACCAACAGCCCACTTTTCATGTTGGGTTTCTATTGCTGACACAGAGTTAAAACAGTAAATGATCTGATGTTATTGTGAAATACTATTATAAACAAACAGAAAAACCAAAGAGACAATATCACACAATACATTTTCTGTTCCATATATTTAGTTTGTATTTGTTGCGTGGCCTTATCACCAGAAATCCTCAACTAGATAGCAAGCAGTAATATGTTTTGATTCATGGGCTGTAACATTTTTTATGCGATATTTTAAGATTTTGCAAATGTTTCCACACACAAATCGAAAAATGTGCATAATAAACAGGTTGACTGAAAGGCACATAGTCCTCAGATACACAGCTGATATTTAAAAATGGAATCATAACAATAGGACTTAAATTGATCAGTTTGATTAATCTACATTTAGAAAGTATTTGTTACACTATTACACAAAAATAGAGAAGCTGTCTTATGCAGAATATAATGGACTCCTAGTGATAACCTGCCCACTCTGCCTGTCAGTCACCTGTTGCAAACATAGCAGACAGAGGAGAGCTCTTACCACATTGTATCACCTTTATATAAAGGCAAGAACAGCGCACCACTTTATTAAAGATCCTTAAGTGTTTTTTAATGAATAACAGGAACACGATTGCAGTCAAACTCTGGCATTAGAAGTATGACTAAAACTGAGACCCCCATCATCCCAGCCACAAACTGTTCTGTCTGCTGCCGTCTGACAGGCGGTGACGCAGCATCAGGTCTAATACCCACAGGCCATAAGACTGCTAATGCCTGAGCTCTGTTAAGTGCCTCCATAACCTAAAGCATGCATCTCTCTGCATCTTACAATTGATTTATCTTAATGTTAATCACAATAAACAGTATTTTATTTTTCACTATATATTTACATGTGTATAGACTCCTGCATTTACTTGTCACTTAAACATTCTCTGCATTATCATTATTTATTGTTTATTGCTTTATTTAATTCTGACATTATATAGTTTACGTCAAAGCATTACTTGCCCATTGGTCTTGCAACATAATCTGCACTATTCTACTGTTTCTTGTTGCACTTACTTAGTTTTTATCGTTTAATGATCTATATATATATATATATATATATATATATATATATTATATATATTATGTTGCATTGTTGGAGGAGCTTGGGATTTAAGTTTTTCGTTGCCATATCTACAATGGAGCATTGTAGATATGGCAATGAAAAACGTACACTATATCTGTTTTCTTGTCTTTTTTATTACTGCCGATTTTTATTCATATTTTATTCGTTTTTCATTCCATTCCATTGCAATGTAAATACTGTTATATTTACTGTATTTTTATTATATTATTTATTATTTTTTATATTTTTTCTAGTTCCCTACCTGTGTTTTAATTCATGTTTTATTTTTATTTGTATGTACGCACCATGACGTCAAGTCAAATTCCTCTTATGTGTAAACCTACCTGGTAATAAACCTGATTCTGATTCTGATTCTGTTTAGAAGAAGCCTCAAAGCACACCTTACCTTGGGATCCTCAGCCTTGCTTTGTACCATCTACTTTTTTCTTTGTGTGCACAGCACTGCCTGCATTTGGCAAGCTGACAGAAACAGATTGACATGCATTCACAGTCACTACTGACAGACAAATGATGCATGGAAACTTAGGGACTGTTGTGGTTTGGCTTCAAACTAACGCGTCAACAGAGAGGGGCTACTGCCTTTCTCACTCTCTGTTTTAGCCTCAGGAAACTCGGCATGCACTGCTGATTTTAAAAGTGAAAGTGGAATAATAAAACATTTCAGTAAAGGGTAAAGTCATGACATGACCGTCTTTTTGTCAAGTGTAGGACTTAAGCTTGCCAGATAAGCAACAAAAATCTGTCTGAAAGCTTTACAAAAATCTGCTCCACCGCACAATGAATGCAGCACTTATAGCAGAGTACTCTGGCAGATGCATAAGAGTAGTTCAATCAGGAGAGACGGTTTTGATGTAATAATACATATTTATTGCGCAGATGCACAAATGAATGCAATGGTAATTTTGGCGATTAGGCCCGTTGTGCAGGAAGTATCATTCGGGAGGGTAGAACCGATCCGATGAAACCCCCCTGGGGTCTAGACACTGGTGGTGGTGAATAGATAGTTGGGTCGGTCTGAAGAGGAGTGGTTTAGCTTGACCCTGGATTCAGAGGGACAGGAGGTGAAAAGGGGGTGGAGGAGGGTTGCGCCGATTCACCTGGAATGAGAGCTGTCAGAGGGGAGAGCAGATTTAAAAGGTTTGACGGAGCGCTATGATAGGCTCTTGGGAATAGAGCGAAGTGATTGGTTAAGCTGAAGAGTGACGCCTCCGGTCACTTATTGAGAGGAGAGAGAGTAATAACATGGGAATAGAAATACATGAATGAGTAGAGACGGTCTTCCTGGTTGAACTTGCGCTGAGCTTCATATGGTTGCCTCTTTCTCTTGGTACTTTTACTGAGCACATTGAAAACTAATTAGCATTTTCTTCCAACTTCCCCCTCGCTACATATCGTTTTGAACCCAATAGTCAGGTGTGCTCTAAACAGTGTAAACAGCGTTGGGCCTGTCAGTGTAGCTGTTGCATTTGGCTTTGCTTGTTCTCACACCAGACATGAAAGGCCTTTACAAAGTGATGAGAGGCTAGAAGGACGGGGGTTTTCAGTTGCCCCCCACCATTTCTTCATGCTGTACATTTTTAGACATGTTTTATGAAGTTGTGGTGGCTAAAACACGGACATGCAATGGGTAAGTTGCAGTTCCTGTTCAGTATATTAGCAGCTGAACCACTGCCCCTGCCATGTATTTCTTTTGTCACCATTTCTTATGTACCACATTTCACTGCAATCCCTAGTGTAGTGATTTCAAACAACACAAAAATCTTCGACGTACGATGCACTAGATAAACATTGGGGTATTAAAAAAACTGACTAGGATACATCCTATGGAAACATTTGTCCAGATATTTCACTCTGGATCAATGTGTGGTCTGACCGGCAGACCCTTGCCTCAATTGTTGCTGAAATATGGCGGCGTGGACGCAGTGGGTTAGTGCGTTGGTGTTCGGATCAGGGGGTCACAGGTTCAAACCCCACTGCAGTCAGCATGTCGTTGTGTCCGTGGGCAAGACACTTCACCCCAAATTGCTCCTGTGGGGATTGCCCACAGTATTGAGTATGTAAGTCGCTTTGGATAAAAGCGTCTAACAAGTAACATGTAATGTAATACACGTTTCATATACATAACTAACAGCATGGGTTAATGTTGATGGTCAAATGAGTGACATGTTGTGTATTTTAAGAATGATTTGCGAATAGCTTTACCATATTTATGCCTCAGACTTTGCGCAAAATCTAATCCAACAGTTACACACATATTTAGGTGTAGAATATCACCATTAAAGCTATAACAATTTGCGTCATGTAACCAATGTACTTTTATTTAAAAAAAAAAAGTTATACAATGATTTTAAGCAGATTGGACATCATTTCAAAAGTTATAACATTTCTCCAATTTCTGAAAGTGAAGCAACATATTTACAAGTAAGTGATGGAAACTTCTGAAGCAATGGAGACGAAACTCAGAGAGACACTGGGTGAGCTGGAACTTTGATGGCAAACACTGATGGTTTATTATGGAGTTACGGCCGGAGAACTGACAGAGACATGTGCTGCCGCCACGAGGTGACACAGCGGTTGCCAAACCAATTCTGAAGATCTCTACCCCAGACCCATGTATTTAGCTGGTTCTGAGAGAATAATCAATATTGTGCATAACAAGATAAAACAGGCAAAGCACTAAAACACCTCTATCAGCTGACGCCAACAGGCAGGAATAGGGAGACAAAACACTGAGAGCACAGCAGCCCAAGGTTGCAGGCCTGTGCTCAGTGAGGGCAGTACAAACTGACTGGGTCAAAGGTATGGGCCTAGGAACATATTTCCCCAACAGTAAGCTTTAATCAGAAAGTCCAGTATATTGTTAGTCCATCACTAAAGACCTGACATCGGTGTAGATCGTCTCTCCCTCTGCTGATTTTGTATTCTTCCTGTCTGCTCTGCCAGTTTTCCTCTTGGTGAAGGTTGGTGCAGAATAAGTTATTGAGTCCTCCTCTCTCTGCAAAAATGTATGGAAAAATGTTTGAGATGGCAAAAGTTATGATTTACATGTAGAAAATAAAATGAGTCAACAACTTTTTTCAGTCACATCTTCTCTTTTTGACCGTACCTGCTGCCTCTGCTGATCACCGCTGGCTGGTACGGGATTTGTTTGCAGAGAAAGAGAAGCTGTATTATGAAATAAAATAATTTGATGACATATGTAGGTACAATTATACAATTTGTAATGTAAATCTAATGTAAAAAAGTGAGCTTTTCCCAATAACTGTCTGATTGATTGAGGTATGAGAAACATTATTTACCGTTGCAACTATCACAAGTTTTCATCTTGATAGTATAAATCAGGAAGGCGATCACAATCAAACTTATAGCCAAAGCAGCAGCTAACAGAAGCAGAACTACGATGGCCTTCTGCTGATCCCCCATCTTAGGTGCTAAAATCATGGAGAAAAGGACAAAATGAAAAATCACAATGCATGTAAATTGGATTCTGGTTTATAAGGGTTTACAGATCAAATGAATGATTATTCAAGATGTGTAAACGCTCTGCAGTTACCTTCAATGTCCAGTTTTGTTCCATGTCCAAATAATATCTCCCCACATGTGGCCACAGCACAGTAATAAGTCCCAGCATCAGAGGAGCTGATGTTTTTAGAGAAGTTGTAGATACATTTCCGTGGAGAGCTAGCCTCAGGACTATTCTCACAATCATCTCCGCTGTTTTATGGGTGTAAATGACACTGGGAGATTCATCTGATCCGGCTCTGAACCAGTACACTCTGGTTTCTCCTGGACAAGTTTTGCTCTGAGATTCAGAGAGGACTGTACACTGCAGAGTCACAGAGTCTCCTGGAAGGACCGGATCAGACTGATGGCCTTGAATAATGGCAGTGATATCTGGTTCAGGGCCTGGAAATATAATATATAGATAAAGGATACGTTTTTAAAGAAAGGTGAAATCTACGTTTGCTGTATTTCATTTCAGAAATCAGAAATCATTCACGCATTTCCCTCTGAGGTAATTTATAATGTGTGGGTAAATAAAAGACAAAAATAGTAAGCTGTCATATCAAACAAAAGGGGTTTAGTACATAACACATTAAGAAAGTAGTCAAATACAATTAAGTTATGTAGCAGACAGTAATAACAAAGATAAACAGTATAAATGATTTACCTTTAACTCTCAGAAATGTCACATTCAGAAATGTCATGTCAAGTTTGTTTACTGTTATGCAGTAGTAAACTCCAGTATCGCTTGGCTCTGTTTTACTTATTTGCAGGAGAAAGGTTCCAGGCCCTTGTTTTGCTGTAATGCGAGGAGTCTTGTCAACACCATTAATCAAAAGAATATGTTCCTCCCAAGACTTCAGGGAAGTTTCCAGGACCATGCCTGATCCAGAACATGTTTGTTGGATCCAAGAATTGCTGGCGTGAACAAGTCAAAGTCACATCATCCCCAAGACTAACAGTCTTTGTCTCCAAGATCTGATCGTGTGTGCATCCTGAAAAATATAATAAACACACAGATGATTGATTTGTGATACATTAAGAATAATTAGCACCCTGCTGAATCATTATCAGAACATGACAATTCATATAATGTATCTCAAGTCTAGATACTTACGCCCCACTCCAAGCATCAGCAGTAAATAAACTATGATCAGCATTTTCTGGTCAATCCACTTGTGGCTGCCGGTAAATTAAATCGTATTCGAGTAGATTCGCCTTAATGTAATCATATGAAGTGGGAGGTTACAATTTTAGAGCAACCTGATTGGCCTTCTCCTTATTTCATTGTACCACCACAGTGGAAATGATATCACCCTTTGTTCAACCTAAACACATGAAACAAGACAAAAGCAAGCTTCTGTTTTTATGTTTCATGTTTGTTTTCCTTTAACTGCACAGAGCGTAAACACACACAGCATATGAATCGAAAACAATCTTGATTTTCTTTTCATGTCCAGATGGACTTTTTTGATGGGTGCAATATTGCCACTGTCCAGTATGATATACACAAGAGTGGCAAACATAGGCTGTCTGAGGAGCTAAGCAAACAAATACCTTTTGAAGCTGATTAAATGTGTTTGACCTATACCATAGTTTTACTTTTGACCATCGAGCAATTGTGTTACAGGATTAATTTAAGAAGAGAACAACATTAACATAATTATAATAATATGTGCATAATTCCGCCAATTGTAAAAAGAAAGCTGTTTAAAATATGATCAGCGTTTTCTGGTTCATTACATTACATTATTACATGTCACGCTTTTACCAAAGCGACTTACATACACTCAATACTGTGGGCAATCCCCATTACACATTACAGCACCAGCAGTTAGGTTTTGACATGATTCATTGCTAAAATGAACACGCTTAAAGCCAATTTCCTGGTCACAGAAATGTGGAAGCAATGATTTGTATGCTGGCTAATAAAGGAAGATACATTTGCAGGTAAAGGTTGCTCCATTCTTTTGTATTATAGTACCAAACAGTTTGGGGAGTTACAGATTTTTAAAAGGATGTTCAAAGTTTAAGCAACTTTGAAAAACACTCCTACATCTCCTACTGTAAACGCAACATTTTTTAAATAAGTTTCCTGATATAATATGCCTAGGTCTTTTAAACTTGATCCTCCAGTTTGTAATGGTTGCTCCTGTAACAAATGTGGATTAGTGAAACAATGCAGAAAAGTCCATTATGAATGTATCCAAAGTAGACCAGTTTAAGAACTGCCACTTATTTGATAAATGTGTAAGCATACACACTAAAGGAATTGAAACTGAAACTTCCTGTGATCCTGCGCTCTGTAACAAATGATTAACTCTTACACTTTCAGAATTGGGATTAGATTAGATTCCAAGGACGTACGTAGCAAAATATTTAAAGTTTGTCTGGATTCCTGAAAGGGATTCTTGGAAGTGATCAAAACCGTTCTCATTTGCTAACTGCCATATTTTAGTGATAGTAAAATGATTAATCAAAAACATATATTTTTTTAGAATAGCTGAATACTCATTATAAAAAAATACTAATACCATTAACATTTCAATATAAATGCATAATTTGTAATGCATCCAAAAATGTATAGGCCTGTGTCTCTAGGATTATCCTACCACATTGTTGTTGCCATTTATTTAAACATGCATTTATCTTTTTGATTTGTGTAGACATAGAAAATATAAGCTGCCATTTGCCACATTGACAAGGACAGAGGAACCATCTTAAATACTGTGCATACCAGCCAATTGGATGCTCCACGTCATAAATGATGAACACCCCCTCTGCCTGTCAGTCACTTCAGCAGGAAGAGCACAGCACAGAGTTGGGCTGTTAAAACATCCGTCCTCTACAATACACTTCATTTCAGAGAGCTTTAGAGAGCAAGAAGCAGAGCGACACTCTCAGAGTATCAAAGGAACACATTTGTCCTGAGACGATTTACAGTTTCTCTCCTGTATATTTTTCCCCGGGAAGAGAAACCAATGTACACCAAGGAAACAAAACAGATAATTAAACCGACTATTTACAAGGCGCTTAACATAAAACAATCCTGTACCGCTATAGTGTCTGTGCACTCTTACACTTGACACTTATTAAAGGAACACCTATCAAGATAATGCAGTCCAGTAAAACTCCCCACACTCAGCATTTTTACATAAGATTTAGGGTTTCTTGACAACTCAAAAGGTGTATAGAGAATATAATAGAAATATAAATAGCTTATCTATCTATATGGCCAACATTTCCAGAACATTTGTCAGAGCTGCAGGTTGTGGTTTGTGGCTTTCTTCAGGGTCAACAGTTGTTGACATTGACAACAAGCCATAACATGCCTTGTACTTTCACACAAACAGTCAGATATAAATGCATTCACACTGACAACCAGATGACGCATGGAAACTTCAGCGCGGCTGTGGTTGGGCTTCACACTGAGGTGTGAATACAAAGGGGCGCTTGTACCTTTCTCATTCTATAAACCTCAGGAAGCTGGGCTTGCACTGCTGATTTACTTTTTTTTTCAAATGGCAAGTGGAATACCACTAGTCACACTCTATGATGATCCTTTTTAATTTAACCTTACTGCAAGTTATTGCCTTTTATCTGTAGTTGCAGTTAGTCAGGGGAGGTGCCCATCATTTCCTGGTTCGACCCCCGTCTTTCAGTCAGAGCAGGAATTTGAACCGTGATCTAACATGGTGATATAATTGCAGCCTGTCTAATTGAATGTTTATAATCAATACAGTTAGATTGTAAATTAGATAGATGCTTTTGCATCTTTAGAAATAATCTTGAGATAGACATGTTTTTACTTTAAATGAGCATGTGTAAAACTAAAACAATGATGAAGCCTGCTGAAGTCTCATGTAGCTCTCACTTCACTTCACATCCTGTTGAAGCCCATAGTTCTGAGTAACAGCCTTGATGCTTGGTCAAAGGTGGAGAGATGGCCCACCACAACGCATGACTCTCAGTGTAGCTGTTGCATGTGGCTTTGCTTCTTGTTCTGAAGCACAAGGTCTTTACAAAGGATGTGAGATCTGAAAGGTGGAGTGCTCGATTCTATTAAGTAGTTGACTTCTGACTTTCTATTTTGTATTTAGAACAACAAACATTGTCTTTTGCAAATAATATCAATTGTGTGTGAATCACAAAATATTCCCCATGTGTTTTGTCAGCCATGCTTTCGGTCTCTCCCTCTTAAAAGCACTTTGCAAAAATGAAACATAACATGTATGCTGTGTAAAATATTATACACCACTTCTTTCTCAGTGGAAATGTCCACAGGTGTAACGATAACATGGTTATTTGCAATAAAAAATGGCATGGCCTAGTCCTTATGTTACTGGTTTTACTTGTACTTATCCTGCTCTAATGGATGAAATGTAAAAAGTAATTGTTAGGGTTAAAACCTGATCTATTTGGGAACATTAGAGAATCACAAATGGTCAAGACTGGTTGTAGGACTATAAAGTTTACAGAAATACAGGATGCACAAAATCATATAAGGGCAAAAAAGGAAAAACGTTGAGTACTCAGTCAAATCTAAAATACATGAAGGCATGCTTTGGAGTTCACTGCCAATAAAGCAAGGGAGTTTTTGGTGTTTAAAAACAAAAATCAGTGATACTCTACAATATTGTTCAACTTGAGAAAATGACAATGCTCTACCTTAGAGAGAGCACTATCTCAACACATACTTTAACCTGTAAGTTCTTCACATCTCTTGGTTTTGGTGATATTTCCTCTCACCTCTCCCCTACAGCTTTCTACCACCTACACTGTGGCTATTGTAATGTTATGGAACAAAACAGCTAGCCCACATAGAGTGAACAATACAGCATTCAGCAACTCCAACAATGTCTTTGGTGTGTGGAGCCATCCAACTCACTGCTGTTGCTCAGTAAGTATATCCAGTATGTAAACCAAACATCTTATTAAGCTACAGAATTAGTTTTCTGTGATCATATGGAATCTGCAATGTACTTGATAAAAACAGATGTGTTTGCTAGCTAGCAGTCGTCATGTTCCCACATTGCTTTCCTGGTGTGTTAAACTATTAACCACAGCCATCGGTCTATTGAATAGAGTGACACTGAAGTAATGTCTCTGTGTGTGTTTTTTGGTTCTCATGATGGTATGATTAAAACCACATTCGTAAAATGTGTCAACAGGGTTTTGCTTTTTAAATAGGTCCTGTACTTCTTAGCCAAGCACCAAAAACTGAAACAATATTTATTGTCTAAATAAAGGGGCTTCTTTGAAAAAGAAAATCTCAGAACATAGAGATTTCTGATCGAAAGAAAATGGTCCACAGTTTTAAATGTAGGGGGAGGTCATTTTATACATTTCAGCCAATCACAACAATTGTTACTTTGTAGACGTTGATCTTCTTGTGAACAAACCTTCATTTGGTTGGAAAGACATCAGTCGCGTGAGACGACAGAGCTGCACCACAATGATCGGTCAACTGGCTGCTTTGATTCTTCTTTGTACGATGTGTAAGTGCAATTCTTTACTCCTGTATGAAAGACAATACCATTTGATGATCTTAATATGATCTCCTCCAATAAACCTTTTCTTTGTATTTTTTTTTAGCTCTGACTGAATCGGCAGAGGATCCTCACCTGATCTCTTTGGCTGTGGTAGAAGTTGGTGGACATTTTACTTTTCAATGTCCAGTTCTTGTCCAGGCAGGCAAACTATCTTCTCTGTACAAACAGTCTCTTGGACAAATGGCCCTGCCAGTATTTAACTTGATTTTTGGCAAACTAACAGTTACTGAACCTTTTTTAGACACACGGTTCACAGCAACAAAAGAGGATACTCATTATCTTTTCACAATCAGAGATGTCAGAAAAGAGGACGAAGCAACATATTTCTGTCTCACTGGATCAACGTATTCACAGAGTTTTGGCATTGGCATCTTCTTGGCTGTGAATGGTAAATATATTACTTTCAGTTATTATGTCAAGCCTCATGTCATACAAATAATTTATATTAAATGTTATGTTTTCTTTTACTGAATCACGCAGATCAGCGGAAATCTGTCTACGTGAAGCAAAGTCCAAAGACCAAGTCAGTCCAGCCCGGCGACACAGTGACTCTGGAGTGTTCACTTATCTCCAAAAACAACGAAAGCGCAGATCAGTGTCCAGGTGAACACAATGTTTCCTGGTTCAGATCTGGATCAGGAGAATCCCATCCAAGCATCATTTACACTCACAGTGAGGAACAAAAGGAACGCAGTTGTGTCTTCAGTCTGTCCAAAACTATACACAACTCCTCTGATACCGGGACGTATTACTGTGCTGTGGCTACATGTGGACAGATCCTGTTTGGAGAAGGAACTACAGTGGAGACAAGTAGGTTTGAAAGTCTATTTAAACTATAATTTTATGTAGATATACACAGATATTAAGTGTATAAGTTAGAGTGGATAAAGTCATTAACTACAACTACATTTAACAATTTTTTATTGAGACATTAATTATAACTGATAAATGAACCTCCTTTCAACATGCATTATGCAAACATTGAAACTCATTCCTTCGTAAGAATAATTTTTCTCAGATTTTTTTCCCATACAGACTTTATGAAGCATTTATAAATACAGTTTTCATTGTTTCTTTTATGTCTTAATCTCAAATAAAAGTCGAAGGTACTTCAGGCTTAATATCATATTAAAAATATACTTTTTTATATGATATTTCTTTGCGGTGTACGTCTAAAATGTAAGACTTCCTTTGTTTCCTTATTTAGGAGATTCAGAAACAGAACTGAACCCAGTTGTCCTCGTGCTTGGAGTGCTGTTGGCCTGCTGTGTGACTGTGATTGCCTTTCTTATTTCCTATGGATACCGAAGAAAATGTTGCAAAAATTGCAAAGGTAGGCTCAGCATATTATACTTTAGTTTCAGTTGTACTTTTTTAGGTGGAAACATAACGATCTAATAATCTTGAAAAAATTGCTTGGCTGTGAAAACAGACAATGATTTTGAGGATGGGAGTTTTCACAAGACGTTAAATTGGCTCTAATAAATTGAAATTATGGAAAATCCATCAATATCCAATTTTTGGCCCAACATAGTGTACATTTGTTTTCTACTCAATAAATGAGATGACGGTTCTAATAGTCAAATACCTTTACTTGTGTAAAACCACTGATATAAACTCTAGAGATGTTTGTTTGTTTTTTGTGTCATTGTGTAACATAATTGTAAACCTGAGGTAACTTAATCTATTGTGTTGAATGCAAAAGGATATATTATTATATTTTATTGTGTGTAATACAGAATATCCTATTGAAACAGGAATTATTGAACATCTGATCCCAGAAGTACACATTATCCAGGTAGCCTCGAACAAATAACTTTATCCCTTACTGCTTAAAGCTCTGAAGGAGTTCATCAGATTAATCACAACAACACTGACGGTGAATTGAGCACATTATAAAAAGTCAATGTGCATAACTATAGAGGAAACAACTGAAAATATGAATATGTTTGTTCCTCAGTTTCCTCCAATGTGAGGGTGACAATAATCATGTGTGTATACTCTGAAACCCTGTTTTACATTCAAACAGGAGCAGTCAGCGCTTCCCATCATCTTGGACCGGACATGTCAACTGGGGGTCAATCAAATGACATGGTAAATATGTGGTGGTGTGCTTTTTATTTGTTCAAGACACAGATTATAATCAAAACAACAGTATAATAAACCAACTGATAAGTAGCTAAATGTAATGTAGCCTGATAAAGAGTGACAAAGTTAGGTATAAGGTATAAGGTATAAATATAATTAATGATGGCTGAAAATTAGACAAAAGAAAGTGTGTAAAGATCACTGGAAAGCAGTCTATACTCTAGACATGGTCTATATGTTAATGTCACCTAATCGACAAAAGGTTTGTCATTGACGCACATTTTGTTTTTAATTTTGCAGGATGAAGAAGCGAAGGCAGTGACTTATGCATCAGTGGATTTCTCAACAAGGAAAGTGAAAAGAGGAAGGAGAAAGGAGAGAGAAATGCCAAAAGATTGTATGTACTCTGTTGTTAGATCAGATCACTACAACCAGCCACACCCCTCTCTATAGTCAGAGATTCGTGTTGCTTTCTGAATGTGTTGATACAGGAAGTGTGCCAGCATTACTGTAAGGTGTCATCTAAGTCAACATGTCTGTGGAACTGTTTGCTTCTGTTTTTTTGTTGACATAATAAAACTTGATATTTATAGTGTCCCCTAATATTGAGTAACTGTATCTTCACTCAACTACTACAACATACACAGTATGCCTGTGAATTACGGGTTAGCCTCCTTAGATAAACAATGCATGGATTTTGTGCTTCATCCAAGTCTGCGGTGAGGGACTCAGGGCAACAAATCTGTCATCCAGTTGAAGGATAGTTATCTTTTAACTGATGATTGATATATATTTATGGTTAGAATACAAATAAAGATTTGTGTTAAAATCATAACGTGGCAATATAACATAACAGCCAAAACAACGTAATTCGCGCAACTAGCATTAATCAACAGCAACAGCCCGGAATGGACTTCCTTTTGTAACATTCATAAAGTGAATGTTGGGTTTTGGTTTCACTTAGGAAACAAAAAGAGGTCTCCTACGTCAAAGTCCTGTGCTTATTTTGAGCGATCCAACAACCGTCCCACCCTTATTGGACTTTCTCGTTTGATGTATTTTATATTAAACCACGTAACTTTCAGTAACGATTGCAAGAGACAATCTGCTCTGCGCTTCGTTCATAGCAGGGTTTCCGCTAGGATTTTTTCTCGCCGGTCAAATGAGTAGTATGAAGCTGCAGCGTCGGAGGCGGCAGTCTCAGGACCGCACTCCTGGGACCGCACTCACAGGACCCTAATTGTTTTGCAACATCGCCACCTAGTGAGCAGGAGACATGAATATGAACGACAACGCAGAGAGTGTGAGTAGTGTGAAGTGCTTTTAAAGTTTTATTTGTTTAACATTAATAACAATTCCGGTGTCTTGAAATGAAGTGTGATTAGCTAACATTAACTATGATAGTCTTAAGGCAATACAAACAAACATCTGTTAGCTTATGATAGCTTCTAACAGTATTAAAGGCACTAAAAACAATTATTCGTTAGTTATAGCTTTCGGCAAAAGCATTATTAGCAAAAGCATTAGCTTCGTTAGCATATTTGATTATTTGTTTAATGAAACTGTAGCGTGATTTTGGCAAGCCCAACTAGGTGTCCTACATTAATTGTTGATTTAATCACTAATTACAGTAAGAGTGTGAGTAATGTGAATCATGTTGTTTGTTTAAAGTTAACAACTATTCTGGTGTATTCAATTGGACAGCAATACAAGCAACACGTGCTAAATGTCATCTGTTAGCCTATGATGACTCACTGCAAAACCAACTGTTAGCCTTTTTGTTTATTTGTTTAATGAAACCGTATGTTATGGTTATGTTATTTAGCAGAGGCTTTTATCCAAAGTGACTCACAAAAAACATAAAATAACCATAATTAACATTAGAATATCAATACAAATAGTTACATAGTCAGTTACATTACTTATTACATTTTTAACAGGGTAATTAGTCATCTGTAACCTACTACATTTAAAAAAAGTAAACTTCCCAACCCTGATCATTAATTATAGTCAGCTAATTAATTAAACTTCAGAGGATGACAAAAGCATGTCAATATGATCTGTCTGTCCGCTACATTAAATCAGCAGTAGCCTAAGTTCTGTCTTCAGTGTAAATGCTTCTTTAATAGTCATTGTATTACTATTTGAATTCATTGTAAATAATCTTAACTGTGCTGACTGCCTGTTTACTGTTTATCAGACAGTCTCATCATTTTAACATGTTTTGTAATATTGCATGAGGTGTTTTAGTCAGTTATTATATCGGCCTATTCTGTAGGTTAGAGTATTATGAAGTTGATTGACTAAGAGTAAGGTCAGCTAAATTAAGGAAGATTTTGTTCTTTTTCTGTCTGAATTGTAATTTTCTTGTGACATTCTACTTCAGGTGTCGTCAACTGGAATATCTTCACAGAGGGACACAAACAGGAATTTAGGAAGGCCTACCACATTTCCAGGTGCTTTCAGTGTGACAACCTGTATAAGGACGTTGGCACAGGCTACCGGGGAAGTGGACGGCGAGGAATATTACAGGGTTTTTACTCAGAAGAGGGCTTCCCGGGGTACTGCAGCTGGAGCTGTTTTCTGGTGGTTGAGGGAACAGCAGACCCCGCCTCACCCCAGTAAACAATCCACAGTGTGGAAATTGTGCCCAATAAATACAAATGTATTCTGCACTGAAATGCCTCTCGTCAAATTGCATGTTTATCTTTTGCAGCCTGGTGCATAAACACACTAACAGTTGTTTTTGAGTAATCTAGCACCTCTTCAAAGACACATTTGATTTGATTTATTTCGAACGTGTAATACAATAAAAAAATATATATAATAATAATGAAATGAAACAAGAGAATTATGATACTGTAGAACAGGGGTCGGCAACCTTTTTGATATGAAGTGCCATTCTAAAAAAAAAAAATTATCAGCGTGCCGACGATCGTGAATTATCAACGGGGGGGGGGGGGGGGGGGGGGGAGGGGCTGTTGAAGAGCTCGACGAAAACACTCGTGAAAAGTGATGTTTAAAACTCAGTTAATGGGGCTCATTCTCTGGCGCTTCCACAAACAACAACCAACATAATTGTTACATTCAAATGAAGTAGTAACTACATTATTCAAGTTTACATTAATTTGGAGAATAACACGGGAGAAATGAGCTGAAGCGCTCTCTTTTCCTCTCCCCCCTCTCTCTCTCTCTGACAGCCCGTCAGTATCTCATGCAGCTCACTGATCCAGTAATGAGTGACAGTGAAGAATAAATATATGTATAACTAGTTCCAAAGGTAGATAAAATAGCTAAGTGTGTTAGGTCTAACTCTTGTGTGTTCTGCTCCGCTCACCGGTCCGTCACAGCGGGTGGAGCTGCAGGATTTCTGATTCACACACACGTTGCACCGCTATTTTATTGTCTTTTTCGGACACCTTAAAATACGGCCAGACTGGTGAAGCGATTTCGGCGAGCTTGTTTTGCCGCACACAGAGAAAAGTGTCATGTATGTTACGTCTCGCGATCGGCCTTTTGAGTGGGGCTGCATTGCGTGCATGGCTTCCTTCTGCAGGTAACGGGGAGACGCGCTCTGGCGGCGGTCTCGTTCAGGATCCAAAATAAAATTAATATTTTGTACACTTATTCCACTTATTCCTAGTGTGCCACTGGTTACGGTGCCGCGTGCCATTGGTGGCACGCGTGCCAGGGGTTGCCGACCCCTGCTGTAGAAACATAAGCAGTATCAAATTGATTCAAAGGAGTTTACACTTATTTAACCCCCCTTCTCTCCCCAAAAACTAAATTAACAGTTTTGTTTTCTTTTAACAAAATATACATCTAAATGTATGTCTACATACAATATACATTTACAATTATAATAGATTATATCATTATTACTACAATATATATATATATATATATTTATGTTGTATGTCAAATTTGATAAGACAATATAAAATACTATCTTTTTACATCTGACATACATTTGTTATTAAAAAACAAAAACATATTAACAACAATTTGTTGTTAATAATAATAATTTAATTTCAGTAAGAAAAACATATTTTCATGCATTTTTAGATGGTTAATAACAAGCATTACAATGTCTAAAGAGACTCGCTGTGTATGAGACTCAATATTCGCTGGTTGTACTTTTGCGGTCATCCAATCCGCTAGGTGGCGATGTTGCAAAACAACTAGGGTCTGTGAGTGCGGTCCTGTGAGTGCGGTCCTGTGAGTGCGGTCCTGAGAGTGCAGCCTCCGACGCTGCAGCTTCATACTATTGGGTCAAATGTCCGGACAGAATTTATTTTACCGACAAATTTGAAACTTACCGGTCATGTTTCAATAATAATAATAAGAATTGTGTAGCAGTGTTTCCGTTAGCAGGTAATTACCAGACTATGACCGGATATGCTGATGTTTAAAACTCAGTTAATGGATTCATTTTTATATTGCTTCAGTTTATAATCTTAACAGATCAAAAAATTCATTTTTCAATAAAAGATTCCACAAACAACAAACAACATCATTATTACATTCAAACAAACTACTGTAGTAGATGAAGTACATTATTCAAAAGTTTACATTAACTTTTAATAATAACACGGGAGAAACGGATCCTCTCTTTTCCTCTCTCCCTCTCTCTCCTGACAGCCCGTCAGTTCATCATGCAGCACGCTAAACAGTGGGCGGGGCTTCAGGTGATTATGCAGCAGCTGATCTGATCTCTCTCTCGCGTCCGGTTACACTTCACTCGCGTTTATGTCCATATCGATCAGATCCAGCTCTCCTGATCGGCCTTTATAGAGAGCACAGATCAAACTATTAAGAGTGAATATCGGCCGATAATGATCGGCGGCCAATCGATAGGAGCATCCCTAATTATTACCGGACATTTTGACCGGCAGGTTTTGAATTTACCGGTTTTTATTACATTTTACCAGCTAAAAACCGGTAATTACCGGCTAACAGAAACCCTGGTTCATAGTACTAAGTCTCTTACGAGAACATTGAAATTCAATATTTCCATTGATTACAGACACATACTGTACAATTCAAGTTCTTAATGGCCTTTGATACTGTTAATAACCAAGACAAAGTCATAACAGAAGAGGTTTTCTTCTCCTTTTCATTCACAGACATTTGTTTAAGTCATTAGACCAAAACCTTTTGTCCGCTGCTTTCCCTACTGCTGCACGGGAGTAGTTTCTTACTCCGTGATAAGAGCAGGTCAAATACATTACAAGTTGCATGAGACATGATCTGGTCCTATACATTCATTGAGTGCTGTTGTGGTTCAAATTCTTTAGTTTTATGAAGTTACTACCCTTAAGTGGCCCTTGTGTGTTTGTTTTTAGTCTTTCACATGTACTTTATGTCGATGCCTTTTAGCAATGGACGGGGCCACCAAACAACTTTAACGTCTGCCTTTTGGGAAAAAAACATTAACCTGATAAAAAGGCTTTCTGAATGGAGGAGAAAGTCAAAACTCCACAAATGATGAAACTTTGGACTTCATGTTGTAAGGCAACATGTTATTTAATATAAGACTATTGCAAAAGCTTTTAGATGTAGGGTTGGCAAAAAATACATGCCTGACATTGGATATATATGATATGTATTCCAGAGTCGAATATGAGCACTTCAAACTACTGTACTGTTAAATATGCCGGAGGTGAACATGGGGAAACACATTTCTGTTAAAGGTCCCATGTCATGCTTTTCCGGTTATTACCCGCTCCCCGTAGATTTTTATGCATGTAAACGGTCTGCAAAGCACACACCCTCAAAGTACACCCTGTAGTGAGTAAAACTCTAACACAGAAAAGACGTGTCTATGCTGCCCCAGAACGCCTCGTTGGAGATTTTCTTTTTCCATTTTTTTCTTCCTGGAACCAATTGACGTAACGACGATCCAAATGGACCAATTGGTCCGCGGAACTCCTCACACACACACACTCAGCCAGCCTTATTTTTCTCAGCTGCAGCTCTGCGGATTTCTCAGCCTGGACTCAGCCTGAGATAGCGGGACACGGCGAGGCCCGACACGGCGAGGCCCGACCCGGGCCCGATCCGAGCACACACACAGACCCACAGCCAGGCTGCGGGTGTGTGTGTGTGCTCCGGCCGAGCTCGAACAATTCAACCCCATCTAACATTATTTAACTTTTTCTGCAGTAGCAACGTGTACCATCCGTAATCCTAAAACCAACGAGGTGGCAGTGGATGAATCAACTGACCTGGTAAATATGTTTGTAACTTTGAAAATAAGCACCGAATATGGAAGCAAAAAGCATCCTTGTACATTTTTCTGACTTTAGACTCAAACATTCAAACACTAGACTTGGTTTGGATGAAGTGTTTTTCATTTTACAGGCCTAATATTTAAGGAATGTATGTTTAATAGACTATATGACTTGCAGGATGGAGACAAAGAGGTGGTAAACTATGCAGCACTGAATTACTCAACAAGAAAAGTGAAAAAAGTGAAGCAAAAGCAAGAGTTACCACAGGAGTGTGTGTACTCCGCTGTGAGAGCAAACCACACACAGCACCACGCGCCCGTATGAGCTTTGGCTTAGCTCAGCTTTGCATGTTTTTAACAAATGTTGTGCTGTTAATTACTTTGCTTTATATTTTGCTTTTAAAGAGCTAGTTGTTGATGTGAAAAGCACGAAAGAACACTGCTTGTTGCAGAGGCATGAGGAGGCGACTGAGAATGGCTCAAGTTGATAGAGCCTTGGTGTTCGGATCAGGGGGTCACAGGTTCAAACCCCACTGCAGTCAGCATGTCGTTGTGTCCCTGGGCAAGACACTTCACTCCAAATTGCTCCTGTGGGGATTGTCCACAGTATTGAGTATGTAAGTCGCTTTGGATAAAAGCGTCTAACAAGTAACAAGTAACATGTAATGTAATAAACTTTTCAAACACCCGGAGAGAATATGTGGGTAACCAATGTTCATCAAAAAACAAGGCTGCATCTAAGATAAGCCATTAATTGTATTACTCTGCATTGTTCTTGTAGATGGAAATTATTGAAAATGTGTCCCCTGAATAATCATCACCCAGCAGCAAATGCAGTGACTGGGAACAGTTTGGAACAATACTGTGTAGAATATATGAAAGTAAAAAGGTTTGCTAATATTGATTTATTGACAAAAATGACTGGTTACTTTTAGTTCTTTGACGGATAAAACGGGTTGAACTTTGCATGAACTACATATCATTTTCAAAAAATGATTGTTGTATGTACATTTAGATATATGGCACACATATTTTAAGAAAAATAAATTTTGCTGTAATTGTACTAGTTTTGTAATAACAGAAGAAGAAGAAACATGTTATAACAGCTTTAAACTTAAACACATTAACATTATATCACATTTGGTACAAAGACATCTAATCCAATCCAGTTAAAAGGTGCCGTCTAAGATTTAAATCCAATATACTACTAGCAAATATCTACTTACTCTCCGCTAGCTGACCGCATTATGTGTCTATGCTAAAAGAAGAGCTGGTTTGATCCAGCCAATCAGCATCAGGGCGTTTATGTCTGTGCAGAGGACAGGGGAAAGGAGGGCCATGGATGTGTAAAGAGAAAGGCAGTGGGAGCAAGAGGCAGGGTAAATACAAAGGGGGTATTTGTTTTAAGATCAAATATCAACAATCTTTCTTGAGAATCGCTGACTCCACATTTGACTCAGATCAAAAAGCCTTGGCAGCCGTGTAGACCCCTGGGCCAGTTTCCATCACGGTAAAGACGACAGTAGAATAAATCCACGGGTCTTCATTTCTCTAAGGAAATATATTACAAATTATTTGTGATGACAAACCTGATCGAGTTGCATCATAAGCCTTTTGCAATGTTGATCTTACCTTTACATTCCTTTTTGCAACATTTTCTTGCAGGGACACAGCACCTACAATATGTAAACAAGATAAAAACAAATAAGGAAGACCTAGTTTGTAAAAACAATGATATTAGCATCATCTAAATAATCTGTTATTCAGTGAGGTAACTTCTATTACCTTTATTATGGCAATAATCACACTTGTTTCTCTTGATGGCGTGAATAAGGATGGCTATAACAATCACACTAATAGCCGAGACCACAGACGGCAGAAGCAGAAATACATCGCCAGTCTGTAAATCACCAAAAGACCGTAAGCCGGTTCCTGAAACATGAAAAGGAAAATGCAGTAACATTTAGTTAGAGTAAAAGAAAATGTACCTACACCAAAGAAGATTTTAATTTACTGTCATTATTTTCCTTACAATCGTTCTAGATTTGATTTAAATGTAATTTGAATTTGACGTCTAATCAACACGTTATATGCAAACGTCCCTATCAAACACTGAAACAAACGTGCGTTAAACCACTTGGATTGCTCATAACCTAACCTATGATATATACAGCAATCGATGTTTGAACCCGCACATGTTCATTTTATTCCTACAATCAAATATCAACAGATATTGACTAGAATAATTTTAAAAGATGGGATGGTACATTGACAAAAACAGTCTTGTATCTAATAATTACTCTGTCACTGTTCATTTATTTTTTCCTGACCTCAAAAGCAGCCATAAAAGGGAGAAAACTAGTTAAAACAGATAACGATACTTTCACCTTAAATGTTCATTTTTGTTTCATTTTCAATTAATATTTCTCCACATGTGACCACAGCACAGTAGTAAGCCACAGTAACAGGCAGGAAATAAAACATTCTGAAGTAATTATTATGAATGAATAACTTTCAATATGTTTACATTATACGTTGAAAGGAGTTCGAATCAATGTCTCAATTAAATAATTGTTAAATGTAGTTGTAGCTCCCACTCTTGGTCACCCCCCTGAACAAACAAAAATGTAAAGACTTAATATTAATATACATTAACATATAAATATAATTGAAACAACACTTCAAAACGTATTTGTCTCCACTGTAGTTCCTTCTCCAAACAGGATCTGTCCACATGTAGCCACAGCACAGTAATACGTCCCGGTATCAGAGGACTTGTGTATAGTTTTGGACAGATTGAAGACACAACTGCGTTCCTTTTGTTCCTCACTGTGAGTGTAAAGGATGCTTGGATGGATTTTCCTGATCCAGATCTGAACCAGTACACATTGTGTTCGCCTTGACACTGATCCGCGTTTTCTTTGTTTTTGGAGAGGAGTGAACACTGGAGAGTCACTGAGTCGCCGGGCAAGACCAACTCAGTCTCCGGACTTTGTTTCACGTAGATAGATTTCTTCAGGTCTTTATGATCTGTGTGATGGAAAAAAATTAAGAATAAAGTAATCGCTTTTAAGGATTTTACAATGTAGCAAATTAAGTCATTGAAATGAATATACTTTACCATTTATCTGAAAACAAATAGAATCATTTAATCTTAATTGTATGTCTTACTGAATTTGTATTTAAATTTGTATTAATATCCAACAGATAATTTAAATGATACTTTACTTAAACATGACCAAAGTGCAGCTTTGGATCCGACATGAAGCATTTACAAAACTCATTCTAATGAAGTAGATCAAATGTACCTTTTAGTAACAAATATGTTCCACTCCATACAGGATTGCTAAAAGACTCTGTGATTGAGCAGTGATACATTCCTTCATCTTCTGGGTTTGTCCTCCGAATTGTCAGGTTGCTTAAATTGTTATCGCTTTTTACCTCCAATCTTGAGTCAGAAAACTCTGGTGCAAACTCAGGTTTTGTAGATCCGATCAGTGTCACAATTAATGTCAGAGTCTCTCCAGCATTTTGCTTGAACCAGTAGAGCTTTCTACTGCTAAACTCAATAGTAGGCAGAGCACACGTGAAGGTCACAGATTCACCAAGAGGAACTGTAGTCACTGGAACCAGCGTATCTGAAATAAATGACAAAATACAAAGCGTGAAACAGTACATACATCATGCAAGAACACAAAAGTTAACCCCTATAGTAGGCATGCACATTTTTACTGAATACTTGCTCTTACATCCTTGATGAAGAAAAAGCAGTGTTACCCATAACAGCAACATCTTGATATTGTCTCTTGTTAGGAAACTTTTGGGTATTTCAGTGAGTACAAATGTTGAAGTCACATGACCATGATTGTGTGTGTCAGAGTGTACCATGCATCTGATTGGCTATCATAGAATCAAGATTCAAAAGTGCACTTCCTGTCTCACTTGTTGTGAAGCATATCATCTCATTCTTCTCAACTTACCAAAGTCATTTTAGCACATTTTCCAAACCAGGTTAGCTGTTAACAGGGTTACATTGTGCTGCCAGAGACAAAGTATATCCAGTTAAAGAACATTATGTTCTCAGAGTAAGAAAAACGAACTAATGAATGTAGGATATATGTGTGTACACAACAGTACAAATAGTAAAAAGTAAAATAGATAAGCAACAAACTGTAAATCTCACATTTGTAATAGGAAATGGAATTATCTTAGCTACTTCGCTTTGGTAGCTTTTCATTTGTCACTGTTATTTTAATCTAAATGTATAAAGGATGTGTAAAGAGACATTTTAGGCAATATATAGAAATGTAACTTAGGTAAGACATTGATCCTTACAAATTACAGGGGCTTTTTGCTATTGTTAAGGTAACTGAATGTTAACATTTTACATTTTCTAAGCATGCATAATTAATCTACCTGTGTCTTGAACAATAAAAAACGTTCAGTAACGTTATCCTACGTTAGTACATTTAAAAAATGTTTTATTAATTGTGAAGAATGTTATGTTACTCAGCAGTTTCTTTGGTCACTTTAATTAAACAGCCAGTGGATGTCACTCTAACCCTTACCCCTCGATTCCACCGGGTCATCTGCGTCGCGTACGGCTGCGCCGCGGTTTTGGTCCGGCGTCCTCCGGCGTCATACCCTACCGGGCTTGTTTCAGAAGCATTTCAGAAGCGGAGCGTCTTGCGTGCCGACATGAATCAAAGATGTGTTGCTGTATTTTAGTGGTAAAAAAATGCATTCATCATCATAATTATTCTATATATATAATTTACACAGTGCCTGTAAACCGGAGGAGAACGCTGGCATTTCTCCTCCTACTTGAAAGACAACGGAGGGATAGGGTCTGCAAAATTAGTTTATTTGGGGGATGGGCCGGATGCTCTGACGTTCCACTTCCTGCCCGGCACCTCTGCAACGCCTCGCGTCGCGTCGAAAATAGACTTGCATCCTATTTTGAGATACTGCTCCCACTAAGGTACTAGTGAGTACATAAAAGTTGCCCAGCAATTGAATGATTCAGATATGTGCCTTTGTGCGCTGGAAGATAGCAATAGTTGCCTCTACCAGAATCAAATGGGATTTTGAACTATGGCAGAGAAAAAGTTCTCTGGCAAAAAAAAGTATGGAACTTAAGAATTTTGTTCAGCAAGAAAATCTTCAAAAATAATCATAACTTTAAAAATGTATACATATAATAGTCAGCAGTTAAGCGCTAACGCTATAAAGAGGCGGCTGTGGCTCAGGAGGTAGAGTGGTCGTCCTCTGACCAGAGGTTGGTGGTTTTCGTGCCCAGCAGTCAACATGTCTAGAAAGACTAGAAAACCACTATTTACACCTTTACACAAAATACACCAAGCTCATCTAACTGCTAAAGGCAGACTTCAGCATGCTGCCGTTTAATGAGTCTCAGTTAGCGCTTTGTTAGCGACTACCTTTTTTAAGATACGTAACTTCTTAAAAGTTCAGAAGACTTGTATTTACTGATGTATTTTATGCTGTAGACTTTAATAATCATTTAACCTGTTAAGCCCTGAGCCTGTTTTTCAGGTCTCAGGCTCGAAAATGACATTCCCAGAACAAATGACCATATCTTCCCTTCTAAAAGGGTTAAATTAATAATCTTTTTTCTCAAAGTAATGATAAACCTGTGAGTTGGATGTAGAAAAGTCAGAATCAATATAGATGTTTTTTATTTTAAAGAAAATTCAGATTTTACATAGTAAAAAACAGTAAATTATAGTGTCCGTCCAAAAATTTTTTTTTTACTTATAGTGAAAACCACCCTTGGATGATGGGTTAGTAGACTAAAAGCTTTAGGAATCCAAAGTACAACATATAATAAGTACCCTCATCAAGATTGATGCAAAACAAGTGACATTTGACCTTTTAGAGAGATTTAGCAAAAAGAAACCACTTCTGGGGTCATTTGGGTGGATTTTCCATATCTCTGGCCCCCATTGCTCGATTTTGATGGTTGACACCTCTTTCTGACCGTTAGAGCCAATAGAATCGAAGGGGAGTCCCCCACACACACACGTTGTGAAGAGAAAGGGTGGGGCTTCGCGCATGTAATTTTGCATCAGAGTGAACCTATAGCTAGCTTTGACATCTGGAAACGGAAAAGCAGTTTTAATGCTTATGGATTATCAGAAATCATTTCAAAGGGACACAGACACATTAGATTAACCTATGGATTAACTTCAGCAGCGTTTTTATCGTTTTAATGCCATTGAAGACCACTTTGGAGAGACTACAGAGCCAAGGTAAAAATGTTAGCATTTTTAGCTACCTAGCGTCACCTGTTTTGATGTCCGTTTTTGCTTATAACGTCGCAAATACGTATAATTCAGTGGTACTGTTGGTGTCGTTAGATTCTGTGTCACCTCACGATGTGAACATTTTAGTGCCCTATATAGTGGGTTCATCTATACAGAAGTAATACAAAAATAAACGTCTCAATACCGTCGTGAGACTGACAAAATCTACCGCGATTTTTCATTTATTTTTTTTATCTTTTTTTTTTAACCTTTATTTAACCAGGTGATCCCATTGAGATCATCAATCTCTTTTTCAAGGGAGACCTGTGAGGTGGCGTTAGACTTTTTCGCTGTCAGTCATTTTTGACAGACAGGATCGTAAAATTTCCGTCATAATCCATTATTACCGGTCGGGTCTGAACTGGCCACTAACGTGTCGCGCTGACACGGGGGGGGAGAGAGAGAGAGCACGCTCGTGAACTGTCAACGGGGGGGCGGTGTTATTCCGTGTTATGCATGCCCACCGAGACATGCATGCACCTCGCGGGAGCGCGCACAGCGTAAAGCAAAAACTCCCAGACATTTCAATGATCTGTACGGCAAAGTACAGTTTGGAAACTATATAATTTCCTTTTGGAGGGCATGCATAACAAGGCAAACACCAGAGCCTCGCGGGGAAACTTTGGCGCTGTTCCGAGTTTGTTCTAATCTGTCAAAATGACAGACTGCTTTCAGATCTTTCCGTCATTGTTAAAAAAAATATTCGGTTAACGCGACCACTGCTGTCCCAGCAACATCAGTACCAAGCGAGAGAGTTTTTTCCACAGCAGGGGATATTGTAAATGCCCAAACATCCCAGCTTCTACCTGGAAATGTGGACATGCTCATATTCCTAAAAAAAAAAAACCTGTCTGATGATGCTGAGTGAGTGAGTTTGAGTTACTTGAAAAACTAAAGTGAAACTTGATTTATTTTATTGCAGGGTCTGATTATTAAATGCTCTTGTTTATTTGTGAGATGCAGTGGCACAAAGAAAATGCCTGCTTTGTTTGGTAGTACTAGTTCTTGTTCCAGTCTGTTACTGTCACTTTTTTTTGACACTTTAAAATACTACTATCCTACAAAAATGCTGTACAAATCTGATTTATTATTTAATAAAGAAAAAAATGTCAGGTAAAAATTGTTTAAATTTAAAAATCATTAAAAAAAATAAAAATCTTTAAATCTTTTTTTTTTAATTTATTTTTCAATATCGATATTATCGCACCGTGAGTTTTTGGTATCGTTACATCCCTAGTAAGTACTTAACCACTTCCGGTTCTCTCGTCTTAAAGTCAGTGGCTTTTAGTGAGAGGCCTTAATTAATTAAATAAAATATGTCAGTAAATGCAGCACTTGAGAACGACTGCAGCTTCTACGTGTCATAAAATGGCTTTAATGATAACTGACTAAATGAGACTACTCAACGTCATCATGCCAAACACGAGTGAGCCTTGAGTAAAGCGGTGGTGACGCCCAGCCATGTGAATGTAATGTAGTTCGTTTATCACCTATTGTAAGCTTTTTACTTCTGCTCATTGCATTTATGCCTCAAAAATAATAGAAAAAATGATATACATTAGTAAAGATTATCTTGCTGAACGGAACTTTCAATTATCATAAACAGATCCTATTTTCAAAAATACTCCAAAATCAAATGGAAAAATACAATTTATTTTTGTCGAGGGATCCCTTGCCCTGCTACCTTCTGGGTCGGCCCACAAAACTGACATCTCTGCACCACTCTATTCTCCTTTCTATTGAATTAATGTTTCCAGCTCAAAGCATAACCTTTTAAAAAATAAAAACATATGTTGAACTTTGATGAAACATTAAACACTTTTAACTTATTTATATGATGTGGTGTTCACCGGAGCAACAGCAATAGCGGCTGGCCTCGCAACGTCTGAAGTAAGCCGATAGGGATTAGTTTGTTTGTAGCCTTTATTTAACCAGGTGAAAAATCCCATTGAGATCAACGATCTCTTTTTCAAGGGAGACCTGCGGTACATTGGTTACACATAAAAACAACAGAAAACAAAAAGGACATCACAACATAATTACAGGGGTATAAATTAGCAACCTATTCACAATGACAGGTATCTAATAACATTTCATCCAGCCGTGCTTTAAAATGATGCAAGGGAATCAAAATGCTCAGTTTCAATTTTTTTGGCATAGTGTTCCAGTGAGAGATGTGTCACAGTTCAACAGTGTTATGAGTGCAACATTCAGGTACGCATAGCACATACACTTTGGGACACTGTTATGCACTCAAACTGAAAATTCAACTACAGAAGTACGCAAATTGAGATACATCACTTGATTGGGTCATTATTCTGTTATGAAGTATTGGCTCTTCTGCACTCTGCTTGTAGTGGAGCTGTTTACGCTGACTCTCAAAATTAAGCGTAGCACAGGTGACGGTCGCAGATTACCAAGTTCAGCTGTGGTCACTGGAACCAGCGTATCTGAAAAAAAATTACTGCATACATTTGTAAAGCAGTAAATAGGTATATAAATATATATAATTTACTTTTCAGTCTTAACCCATATTGACATCACCATGGAAAAACAGTTTTTATGCAAGCCTTCTGGATTATTGGGTATTTTGTGTGTTCAATGGATGTAGGCTATATGATGTTAAAAAGATATGTACACATTTAATGAACTTTGACCTGAGTTTGGCTGACCTCTGTGAGCAAAAGTATAATGCCGAGCTTGTTTAGGTAATAACTAAGGGGGGTGGGGGGTGGTTAAACATGTGCAGTATGTTCATAAATCTGAGCTGTATCTGTATGTGTGAAAATTCAATTATTTATTAGGAAAAAAGCAACACACAATTATCTTTACATAGCATTGACACAGACAGTACACAGATTTGGAAAATGTAAATGTATGACTTGAAACTGTATGATGCAAGTTGTTGTTCACACCTTTGATAACTCACAATGAAACAAATATGTATCCCTACAGTGTACAATATGTATCTACACAAGCTTACAGTAGCTTTTATATTACTTTTGTGTCATGAAGATTACTCATGTGTGCAAAACATATACACACAGTACAATCCAATATATTAATTGGATGAATGAAACTAGGGGCTAGTACCTTTCTTGAACAGAATGAAAATAGATTAGCAAATCCAGTATTACACCATCAAGCCAACCTAAGAGCCCGGGCATCAGTGTAGATACACTCTTCTTTCATTGCTTTTGCACCCCCAGTCCCTTTGCTAGATTTCCTTCTGATGAAGGTTGGTGCAGAATAAATCACTGAGTCATCATCTGTCTGTGAAAATATATAGAGAAATGTTATGAGACTACATTTTTAGAGGAAAAACTATGCTAACAACTTTACAGGCTTGTCTTTTACTCTACCTGCTGACCTCGCTGATTTTGACCCGCTGTTGTTTCATTTGTATGCAGAGTAACAGCAGCTGTATTATATAAAAATAAAAGATTCATGTGAAGCTACTTTTGCCAAATATGTTTGATATATATTTGTATCAGTGAATGTACTTACTGTTACAAACACCACAGGATTTCCCCTTCAGTTTCTTGATTGCATAAATGAGAAAGGCATTAACAATCACACATATAGCCAAAGCAGCACCTAACAGAGAGATGATGGTATTCTTCTTCTGCTGATTCAACATGAAGTCTGCTGACACAATGTGGGGAAAAAAGAAGATAATGAACATTAACATTTGTGAAATTAAGAGCAATTTCTAAGTGATTATGTTATGGACCATTACTTGACCTTAAAGGTGGGGTAGGTAAGTTTGAGAAACCGGCTCGAGATACACTTTTTGTTATATTCCATGGAATACTCTTAACATCCCGATAGCAATGAATATCTTAAGTGCTTTGACAAAAAATCCATAAAAAAATGTCATCTGTGGAAGCCGTAATACTGTAAAAAGTACGACCAATCATTTTAGCCGGCCCGGCTAAAATAACTGGATGGCCTACCTGCCTGTCAGCCTTCCATCTGTGCATAAACTTATCTCGTGCCCTCATTGGTCATGTGCGCGTTCATGTGTGTTGGAGGAGGGGCTCTGTAAGGAAGTGGCAGATTTTCTCCGGTTGTGTATTTTCAAATTCTAGCGATCTCGAGCCGGTTTCTCAAACTTACCTACCCCACCTTTAATCAATCTCATATGCTACATTACTAATTCAAGTTAAATATGATGCAGTTACCTGTAGTGTTGAGTTCTGATCTATTTCCAGAAATGATGTCCTCACATGTGGCCACATCGCAGTCACATGTCTTGTATAAGCTGTAGACACATTTCTTCTTTGAGGGTCCACCTGGTTCCTTTTCATGTACTTCAACCGTTTCCTCGAGTATTATCAAACTTTGATTAAAAGCCTTGAAACAGCACAGATTTTGTTCTCTGGTCGTGTTCGTTCTCGGAGTGGAGAGTATTGAACACTGCAGAGTCACAGAGTCTCCAGGACGGACTGGATCAGTTGGAGAAACTGCAGTGCTTTCAGGTTCTGGGAAATGTAGTTTCAGTTAGATAGAAATACGATCATGATTTTTAAAACAAAGCTGCAATCAGTATTAGGTAAATAAATTGGCATTCAAGTATATGCATTATTACTTCATATTTATACTGACTCAAATACAAATTCCTTGAGTGAGATTACAAGTATCTCATTAAAGATACTTCCTTAGTTGCAATTTATTGTTTCACTGGCTATCTTATTTCTTGCTGTCAGACAATCAGTGTCGTCAATTTGAGCTCGAGTTAACATAAAGATTAATTATAGTTAACTAAGTAATAGTAATAAATGTTTTTGCAAATCTACTGAAGAGTAAAAATGATACTGAAAATAACCAATTTTTACATTCTATGTTTTATATGGAAAAAAAACTAAAGTACATGAAACAGGAATTGTACTTTACTAACTAACTGGCTGTAATGAAATAAGAAGTGTATTTACCTTTAACTCTTAGGTCAGTTTGTGTGAGGAATCTGAGTTCTGTTGGCTTATTTGAATACAGTAGTAGACCGCAGCATCACTTAGCTTTGCTTCTTTAATATGTAGAACAAATAGTTCACGCTCTTCTGTAGCTGTGATGCGATCATTACTCTTAAGGCTAAATGTCTTTCTTAAGACTTCAGGAAAGTCTCCAGAATCAATCCTGATCCAAAACAAGCTTCCCGAAGACTTGCGGGGACATGTCAGCTCCACAGAAACTCCAACACCAACAGTCTTTGTCTCAAAGTTTGGTTTTTTTGTGCATCCTGAAAATACATTTTACATTAACCACAGAGAAAAAATGAGCTCTCTCAATTATTGTAAACATGGACACACACATCTGAAAATCAATAGGACATTTTACATGTACTTACGTCCCACTGCTAGCATCAGCAGTAAATAAAATACGATCCTCATTTTCTGTTTATTCCACTTGAGACTGGTGCAATTTTGACACGCATTAAAAATGATTCACTATAATGTCATCATATCAAGTGGGAGGTTACAGTTCAGAGCAATCTCATTGGCCTCCTAAGTCGCCTTTTAGCACCACAGCGGAAATATAATGAACCATCAACTGCCTTGTGCAGCCTGAACACATGAAACAAAACCAACAGCCCACTTTTCATGTTGGGTTTCTATTGCTGACACAGAGTTAAAACAGTAAATGATCTGATGTTATTGTGAAATACTATTATACAAACAAACCAAAGAGACAATATCACACAATACATTTTCTGTTCCATATATTTAGTATTATGTGTTGCGTGGCCTTATCACCAGAAATCCTCAACTAGCAAGCAGTAATATGTTTGTGATTCATGGCCTGTTGTATTTTCTTAACATTGTTTTATGCGATATTTTAAGATTTTGCAAATGTTTCCACACACAATAAAAAAATGTGCATAATAAACAGGTTGACTGAAAGGCACATAGTCCTCAGATACGCAGTTCATTTAAAAATATGAATCATAACAATAGGACTTAAATTGATCAGTTTGATTAATCTACATTTGGAAAGTATTTGTTACACTATTACACAAAAATAGAGAAGCTGTCTTATGCAGAATATAATGGACTCCTAGTGATAACCTGCCCACTCTGCCTGTCAGTCACCTGTAGCAAACATAGCAGACAGAGGAGAGCTCTTACCACATTGTATCACCTTTATACATAGTGGAGAGAAAGGCAAGAACAGCGCACCACTTTATTAAAGATCCTTAAGTGTTTTTTAATGAATAACAGGAACACCGATTTCAGTCAAACTCTGGCATTAGAAGTATTAATAAAACTGAGACCCCCATCATCCCAGCAACAAACTGTTCTGTCTGCTGCCGTCTGACAGGCGGTGACGCAGCATCAGGTCTAATACCCACAGGCCATAAGACTGCTTAATGCCTGAGCTCTGTTAAGTGCCTCCATAACCTAAAGCATATTCTCTCTGCATCTTACAATTGATTTATCTTAATGTTAATCACAATAAACAGTATTTTATTTTTTCACTATTTAATTTTACATTTATAGACTCCTGCATTTACTTGGTCACTTACAACATTCTCTGCACTATTTAGTTTATTGTTTTATTTATTTCTGACATGTTTATAGTTTACGTCAAAAGCATTACTTGCCCATTGGTCTTGCAACATAATCTGCACTATTCTAATGTTTCTTCTTGCACTTCATTAGTTTTTATCGTTTGATGTCCTATATATATATATTATGTTGCATTGTTGGAGGAGCTTGGGATTTAAGTTTGTCATTGCCATATCTGGAGCATTGTAGGCTTAAAGAAGCCTCAAAGCATACCTTAACTTGGGATCCTCAGCCTTTTTTGAAGTATTCTAATTTGACAGAGCAATGCTGTTGCTTCTAACAAGTGAAATCATATGCTTTGTACCATCTACATTTTTCTTTGTGTGCACAGCACTGCCTGCATTTGGCAAGCTGACAGAAACAGATTGACATGCATTCACAGTCACTACTGACAGACAAATGATGCATGGAAACTTAGGGACTGTTGTGGTTTGGCTTTAAACTAAGGTGTCAACAGAGAGGGGCTTCTGCCTTTCTCACTCTCTGTTTTAGCCTCAGGAAACTCGGCATGCACTGCTGATTTTAAAAGGGAAAGTGGAATAATAAAACATTTTAGTAAAGGGTAAAGTCATGACATGACCGTCTTTTTGACCGACTTAAGTTTGCCGAATAATCAACAAAATCTGTCTGAAAGCTTTACAAAAATCTGCTCCAATGCGCAATTAATGCAGCACTTATAGCAGAGTACTCTAGCAGATGCATAAGAGTAGATGGTAGCCTCTTTCTCTTGGTACTTTTATTGAGCACATTGAAAACTAATTAGCAGTTTCTTTCAACTTCCCCCTCACTACATATAGTTTTGAACCCAATAGTCAGGTATGTTCTGAGTAAACAGCGTTGGCCCTGTCTGTCAGTGTAGCTGTTGCATGTGGCTTTGCTTGTTCTCACACCAGACATGAAAGGCCTTTACAAAGTGATGAGAGGCTAGAAGGACGGATGTTTTCAGTTGGCCCCGCCATTTCTTCATGCTGTACATTTTTAGACATGTTTTATAAAGTTGTGGTGGCTAAAACACAAACATGAAATGGGTAAGTTGCAGTTCCTGTTCAGTATATTAGCAGCTGAGCCACTGCCCCTGCCATATATTTCTTTTGTCACCATTTCCTATGTACCACATTTCACTGCAATCCCTAGTGTAGTGATTTCACACAACACAAACATCTTCGACGTACCGATGCACTAGATAAACATTGGGGTATCAAAAAAAATGACTAGGATACATCCTATGGAAACATTTGTCCAGATATTTCACTCTGGATCAATGTGTGGTCTAACCGGCAGTGTATTTTAAGAATTATTTGCCATATTTATGCCTCAGACTTTGCGCAAAATCTAATCCAACAGTTACACACATATTTAGGTGTAGAATATCACCATTAAAGCTATAACAATTTGAGTCCAATGTACTTTTATTTAAAAAAAAAAAGGTTATACAATGATTTTAGCAGATTGGACATCCTTTCAAAATGATATATATTTTTTTTCCAGGTTATAACATTTCTCCAATTTCTGAAAGTTAAGCAGCATATTTACAACATTGTAAGTGTGATGGAAACTTCTGAAGCAATGGAGACGAAACTCAGAGAGACACAGGGTGAGCTGGAACTTTGATGGCAAACACTGATGGTTTATTATGGAGTTACGGCCGGAGAACTGTCAAGAGTAGACATGTGCTGCCGCCACGAGGTGACACAGCGGTTGCCAAACCAATTCTGAAGATCTCTACCCCAGACCCATGTATTTAGCTGGTTCTGAGAGAGTAATCAATATTGTGCATAACAAGATAAAACAGGCAAAGCACTAAAACACCAACAGGCAGGAATAGGGAGACAAAACACTGAGAGCACAGCAGCCCAAGGTTGCAGGCCTGTGCTCAGTGAGGGCAGTACAAACTGACTGGGTCAAAGGTATGGGCCTAGGAACATATTTCCCCAACAGTAAGCTTTAATCAGAAAGTCCAGTATATTGTTAGTCCATCACTAATACAGACATTGGTGTAGATCATCTCTCCCTCTGCTGATTTTTATTCTTCCTGTCTGCTCTGCCAGTTTTCCTCTTCGTGAAGCTGGTGCAGAATACATTGACTCCTCATCTCTCTGTAAAAATGTATGGAAAAATGTTTGAGATGGCAAAAGTTATGATTTACATGTAGAAAATAAAATGAGTCAACATTTTTTAAGTCACATCTTCTCTTTTTGACCGTACCTGCTGCCTCTGCTGATCACCGCTGGCTGGTACGGGATTTGTTTGGAGAGAAACAGAAGCTGTATTATGAAATAAAATACTTTTGATGCCACATGATGTAGACAATTATACAATTTGTAATGTAAATCTAATGTAAAAAAGTGAGCTTTGCCCAATAACTGTCTGATTATGAGAAACTTTTTTACCGTTGCAACTATCACAAGTTTTCATCTCGATAGTATGAATCAGGAAGGCGATCACAATCAGACTTATAGCCAAAGCAGCAGCTAACAGAAGCAGAACTACGATGGCCTTCTGCTGATCCCCCATCTTAGGTGCTAAAATCATGGAGAAAAAGGAGCAAATGAATTTAAAGTTTTTTGACAGTATTACAATGCATGACAATTGGATTTTGGTTTACAAGATACAAAATGAATGATTATTCAAGATGTGTAAACGCTCTGCAGTTACCTTCAATGTCCAGTTTTGTTCCATGTCCAAATAATATCTCCCCACATGTGGCCACAGCACAGTAATAAGTCCCAGCATCAGAGGAGCTGATGTTTTTAGAGAAGTTGTAGATACATTTCCGTGGAGAGCTAGCCTCAGGACTATTCTCACAATCATCTCCGCTGTTTCTATGGGTGTAAATGACACTGGGATGAGATTCATCTGATCCGGCTCTGAACCAGTACATCTGGTTTCTCCTGGACAAGTTTTGCTCTGAGATTCAGAGTGGACTGTACACTGCAGAGTCACAGAGTCTCCTGGAAGGACCGGATCAGACTGATGGCCTTGAATAATGGCAGTGATATCTGGTTCAGGGCCTGGAAATATAAATATATAGATAAAGTATACGTTTTTAAAGAAAGGTGAAATCTACGTTTGCTGTATTTCATTTCAGAAATCAGAAATCATTCACGCATTTCCCTGTGAGGTCATTTATAATGTGTGGGTAAATATAAAAGACAAAAATAGTAAGCTGTCATATCAAACAAAAGGGGTTTAGTACATAACACATTAAGAAAGTAGTCAAATACAATTAAGTTATGTAGCAGACAGTAATAACAAAGATAAACAGTATAAATGATTTACCTTTAACGCTCAGAAATGTCACATTCAGAAATGTCATGTCAAGTTTGGTTACTTTATGCAGTAGTAAACTCCAGTATCGCTTGGCTCTGTTTTACTTATTTGCAGGAGAAAGGTTCCAGGTCCTTGTTTTGCTGTAATGCGAGGAGTCTTGTCAACACCATATAATCAAAAGAATATGTTCCTCCCAAGACTTCAGGGAAGTTTCCAGGTCCATGCCTGATCCAGAACATGTTTGTTGATCCAAGATTGCTGGCGTGAACAAGTCAAAGTCACATCATCCCCAAGACTAACAGTCTTTGTCTCAAGATCTGATCGTGTGTGCATCCTGAAAAATATAATAAACACACAGATGATTGATTTGTGATACATTAAGAATAATTAGCACACAGCTGAATGATTATCAGAACATGACAATTCATATAATGTATCTCAAGTCTAGATACTTACGCCCCACTCCAAGCATCAGCAGTAAATAAACTATGATCAGCATTTTCTGGTCAATCCACTTGTGGCTGCCGGTAAATTAAATCGTATTCGAGTAGATTCGCCTTAATGTAATCATATGAAGTGGGAGGTTACAATTTTAGAGCAACCTGATTGGCCTTCTCCTTATTTCATTGTACCACCACAGTGGAAATGATATCACCCTTTGTTTCAACCTAAACACATGAAACAAGACCAAAAGCAAGCTTCTGTTTTTATGTTTCATGTTTGTTTTCCTTTAACTGCACAGAGCGTAAACACACACAGAACAATCGAAAACAATCTTGATTTTCTTTTCATCCAGATGGACTTTTTTGATGTGGTGCAATATTGCCACTGTCCAGTATGATATACACAGAGTGGCAAACATAGGCTGTCTGAGGAGCTAAGCAAACAAATACCTTTTGAAGTGATTAAATGTGTTTGACCTATACCATAGTTTACTTTTGACCATCGAGCAATTGTGTTACAGGATTAATTTAAGAAGAGAACAACATTAACATAATTATAATAATATGTGCATAATTCCGCCAATTGTAAAAAAGAAAGCTGTTTAAAATATGATCAGCGTTTTCTGGTTCATTACATTACATTATTACATGTCACGCTTTTACCCAAAGCGACTTACATACACTCAATACTGTGGGCAATCCCCATTACACATTACAGCACCAGCAGTTAGGTTTTGACATGATTCATTGCTAAAAGAACACGCTTAAAGCCAATTTCCTGGTCACAGAAATGTGAAAGCAATGATTTGTATGCTGGCTAATAAAGGAAGATACATTTGCAGGTAAAGGTTGCTCCATTATTTTGTATTATAGTACCAAACAGTTTGGGGAGTTACGGATTTTTAAAAAGGATGTTCAAAGTTTAAGCAACTTTGAAAAACACTCCTACATCTCCTATAACGCAACATTTTAAATAAGTTTCCTGATATAATATGCCTAGGTCTTTTAAACTTGATCTCCAGTTTGTAATGGTTGCTCCTGTAAAAATGTGTTTGATGGATGTAGTGAAACAATGCAGAAAAGTCCATTATGAATGTATCCAAAGTAACCAGTTTAAGAACTGCCACTTATTTGATAAATGTGTAACACACTAAAGGAATTGAAACTGAAACTTCCTGTGATCCTGCGCTCTGTAGCAAATTATTAACTCTTACACTTTCAGAATTGGGATTGGATTAGATTCCAAGGACGTAGCAAATATTTAAAGTTTGTCTGGATTCCTGAAAGGGATTCTTGGAAGTGATCAAAACCGTTCTCATTTGCTAACTGCCATATTTTAGTGATAGTAAAATGATTAATCAAAAACATATTTTTTTTAGAATAGCTGAATACTCATATAAAAAAAGGTACTAATACCATTAACATTTCAATATAAATGCATAATTTGTAATGCATCCAAAAATGTATAGGCCTGTGTCTCTAGGATTTATCCTACCACATTGTTGTTGCCATTTATTTAAACATGCATTTATCTTTTTGATTTGTGTAGACATAGAAAATATAAGCTGCCATTTGCCACATTGATAAGGACAGAGGAACCATCTTAAATACTGTGCACACCAGCCAATTGGATGCTCCACGTCATAAATGATGAACACCCCCTCTGCCTGTCAGTCACTTCAGCAGGAAGAGCACAGCACAGAGTTGGGCTGTTAAAACATCCGTCCTCTACAATACACTTCATTTCAGAGAGCTTTAGAGAGCAAGAAGCAGAGCGACACTCTCAGAGTATCAAAGGAACACATTTGTCCTGAGACGATTTACAGTTTCTCTCCTGTATATTTTCCCCGGGAAGAGAAACCAATGTACACCAAGGAAACAAAACAGATAAATTAAACCGACTATTTACAAGGCGCTTAACATAAAACAATCCTGTACCGCTATAGTGTCTGTGCACTCTTACACTTTTGACACTTATTAAAGGAACACCTATCAAGATAATGCAGTCCAGTAAAACTCCCCACACTCTGGCAGCATTTTTTTTATTTATTAAGATTTAGGGTTTCTTGACAACTCAAAAGGTGTATAGAGAATATAATTAGAAATTAAATAGCTTATCTATATGGCCAACATTTCCAGAACATTTGTCAGAGCTGCAGGTTGTGGTTTGTGGTTTTTTAGGGTCAACAGTTGTTGACATTGACAACAAGCCATAACATGCCTTGTACTTTCACACAAACAGTCAGATATAAATGCATTCACACTGACAACCAGATGACGCATGGAAACTTCAGCGCGGCTGTGGTTGGGCTTCACACTGAGGTGTGAATACAAAGGGGCGCTTGTACCTTTCTCATTCTATAAACCTCAGGAAGCTGGGCTTGCACTGCTGATATTTTTCTATGTTTCAAGTGGAATACCACTAGTCGCACTATGTGATGATCCTTTTTCATTTAACCTTACTGCAAGTTATTGCCTTTTATCTGTAGTTGCAGTTAGTCAGGGGAGGTGCCCATCATTTCCTGGTTCGACCCCCGTCTTTCAGTCGAATTTAGCCGTGATCTAATGGTGATTAATGCAGCCTGTCTAATTGAATGTTTAATTAATAAATACAGTTAGATTATAAATTAGATGCTTTTGCATCTTTAGAAATAATCTTGAGATAGACATGTTTTTACTTTAAATGAGCATGTGTAAAACTAAAACAATGATGAAGCTGCTGAAGTCTCATGTAGCTCTCACTTCACTTCACATCCTGTTGAAGCCCATAGTTCTGAGTAACAGCCTTGATGCTTGGTCAAAGGGGAGAGATGGCCCACCACAACGCATGACTCTCAGTGTAGCTGTTGCATGTGGCTTTGCTCTTGTTCTGAAGCACAAGGTCTTTACAAAGGATGTGAGATCTGAAAGTGGAGTGCTCGATTCTATTAAGTAGTTGACTTCTGCTTTCTATTTTGTATTTAGAACAACAAACATTGTGTTTGAATCACAAAATATTCCCCATGTGTTTTGTCAGCCATGCTTCGGTCTCTCCCTCTTAAAAGCACTTTGCAAAAATGAAAGATAACATGTACTGTGTAAAATATTATACACCACTTATTTCTCAGGGAAATTGTCCACATGTAACGATAACATGGTTATTTGCATTAAAAATGGCATGGCCTAGTCCTTATTACTGGTTTTACTTTGCTTTTCCTGCTATAATGCATTGACATGTCTCTTGTTAAAAAGTAATTGTTAGGGTTAAAACCTGATCTATTTGGGAATTAGAGAATCACAAATGGTCAAGACTGGTTGTAGGACTATAAAGTTTACAGAAATACAGGATGAACAAAATCATGTTATGGCAAAAAAGGAAAAACGTTCAGTACTCAAATCTAAAATACATGAAGGCATGCTTTGGAGTTCACTGCCAATAAAGCAAGGGAGTTTTTGGTGTTTAAAAACAAAACATCTGATACTCTACAATATTGTTCAACTTGAGAAAATGACAATGCTCTACCTTAGAGAGAGCACTATCTCAACACATACTTTAACCTGTAAGTTCTTCACATCTCTTGGTTTTGGTGATATTTCCTCTCACCTCTCCCCTACAGCTTTCTACCACCTACACTGTGGCTATTGTAATGTTATGGAACAAAACAGCTAGCCTACATAGAGTGAACAATACAGCATTCAGCAACTCCAACAATGTCTTTGGTGTGTGGAGCCATCCAACTCACTGCTTTGCTCAGTAAGTATATCCAGTATGTAAACCAAACGTCTTATTAAGCTACAAATTAGTTTTCTGTGATCATATGGAATCTGCAATGTACTTGATAAAAACAGATGTTTGCTAGCTAGCAGTCGTCATGTTCCCACATTGCTTTCCTGGTGTGTTAAACTATTAACCACAGCCATCGGTCTGTTGAATAGAGTGACACTGAAATAGTGTCTCTGTGTGTTTTTTGGTTCTCATGATGGTATGATTAAAACCAGATTCGTAAAATGTGTCAACAGGGTTTTGCTTTTTAAATAGGTCCTGTACTTCTTAGCCAAGCACCAAAAACTGAAACAATATTTTATTGTCTAAATAAAGGGGCTTCTTTGAAAAAGAAATCTCAGAACATAGAGATTTCTGATCGAAAGAAAATGGTCCACAGGTTTTAAATGTGGGGGAGGTCATTTTATACATTTCAGCCAATCACGACAATTGCTACTTTGTAGACGTTGATCTTCTTGTGAACAAACCTTCATTTGGTTGGAAAGACATCAGTAGTGCGAGACGACAGAGCTGCACCACAATGATAGTCAACTGGCTGCTTTGATTCTTCTTTTACGATGTGAGTGCAATTCTTTACTCCTGTATGCAAGACCATTTGATGATCTTAAAGATGATCTCCTCCAATAAACCTTTTCTTTGTTTTTTCTTTAGCTCTGATTGAGTCGGCAGAGGATCCTCACCTGGGGCCTCATTTATAACGCCTTGCGTAGGATTGACGTAGGAAGGTTGCTTACGTAGTACAAAGCACAAAAATAGGTACATACATTTTCCGCCATTTCCGATTCACAAAACATTGCGTACCGCGAGGGAAGTGCGTACGGCACTCCCTACGTGTTTCCCTTTATAAATCACAATCGACTCGTAACGCCCATATTTGCCGATACATAGTCAAGAAACGCCCATTCATTCATTCATTTTGACTGACTGCATGAAGAAGATCGCAGGAAATTACGATAGAACAGCTAAAAAAGACATCTCACACCGTGTCAGATTTTGGTTATTGTAGGGAGGTCGAGATAAATCATATTGTTTGGTGGATGCAGTTTGAACCAGAGTAGCAGCATGGAGGTCGGATCGTCACCAAAATAAATAAATAAGTGGTCCGAAAAAAGTTAATGACAAAAAAATACACATAACCTTCCTCAGGCAGGCTAGTGTGTTTGTACCGGGGACAGGAGACACCCCCTTGATGAGAACTGTAAGAATGATCGGGGAATCCTCCGGAGTGGAGTCATGACGACTGAATCTGAATTATTTTTGTTGTATTTTTGGTTGGTTTGTGTTCCAGCTGTCGATCAGCAACTATATATCCATAATCCACCAGTTAAAGGAAATACAACTAATGGGTGTGTGTTATATTAGCTGTACAATTTACCACATATGGTGTTCTTAGTTTCCATACCTCCTGTGTTTTACGAGCGACTTATCAAGTCTTGGCAAACGGCATAAAACACGATTAAACGTGATAGTATATAAAACTATGCTCGTATCTACAACCTATAGAAATGCAAAACGTTTTTAAATTCTTATTTAAATTTCATTTGAATGTTTATTAATATTAAGTATATAAGTGTTTATATAGGGGGATGAAGTATGAGCTACAACTACACTGATCAGCCATAACATTATTACCACCTGCCTAATATTGTGTAAGACCCCCTTTCGCGGCCAAAACCGCCCTGACCCGTCGAAGCATGGAGTCCATAGACCTCTGAAGGTGTGCTGTGGTGTCTGGCACCAAGACGTAGCAGCAGATCCTTTAAGTCCTGTTTCACTAGCAAGAACCACGCCACAACAGTGTGATGTTGTATGTTATTGAAGTAACATGTGAAGGATATGAGGGGGGTGAAGAGATGATCTGGGAGGACGAGCTATGGTCCGTGCAGTGGGAGACTCAGAGTGGGGGTTCCGTCTCCGGCATGATCTGCGTGGGCTGATTACGGTCCCCCAGACGATACCTTGAATTAATGTTAGTATACGCAGTATATAGATATACGCCGTTTAGATAAATTGTGATGGGCAGATGATGTTGGGATGAAGGGATGGAGGGATGAGGGATGAGGGATGAGGGATGTAGGGATGAGGGATGAGGGAGGGATGAGGGATGTAGGGATGGAGGGATGAGGGAGTAGGGATAAGGGATGGAGGGATGAGGGATGTAGGGATGAGGGATGGAGGGATGAGGGATGAGGGATGAGGGATGAGAGATGTAGGGATGGAGGGATGAGGGATGAGGGATGAGGGATGTGGGGATGAGGGATGAGGGATGAGGGATGTAGGGATGAGGGATGGAGGGATGGAGGGATGAGGGATGTAGGGATGAGGGATGAGGGATGTAGGGATGAGGGAGGAGGGATGAGGGATGTGGGATGAGGGATGAGGGATGAGGGATGAGGGATGTAGGGATGAGGGATGTAGGGATGAAGGGATGAAGGGATGAGGGATGAGGGATGAGGGATGTAGGGATGAGGGATGAAGGGATGAGGGATGAGGGATGGAGGGATGAAGGGATGAGGGATGAAGGGATGAGGGGATGGAGGGATGAAGGGATGAGGGATGTAGGGATGAAGGGATAAGGGATGGAGGGATGAAGGGATGTAGGGATGAGGGATGAGGGATGGAGGGATGAAGGGATGTAGGGATGAGGGATGAAGGGATGAGGGATGGAGGGATGAAGGGATGTAGGGATGAAGGGATGAGGATGTAGGGATGTAGGGATGAGGGATGAAGGGATGAGGGATGAAGGGATGAGGGATGGAGGGATGAAGGGATGTAGGGATGAGGGATGAAGGGATGAAGGGATGTAGGGATGTGGGATGAGGGATGAAGGGATGTTGAGGGGAGGGAGGATGGATGTATCGCTCGGTGTGAGTCGGAAGGGGAACTGTATTGTAGAAGGGTGAGGGAGGGTGGGTTGAAAGATGAGACAAGCGGTGGCCGGAAGCTTTTGCCGGATATAAATAGGGGTGGCCGTGGTTTGAGGCAGAGTTTTAGGCGTGGCCATGCTCCTGAACCTATGTTAACATTTTAACCTCATTTCACTAGCAAGAACCACGCCACAACAGTGTGATGTTTGTACGTTTATTGAAGTAACATGTGAAGGATATGAGGGGAGTGAAGAGATGATCTGGGAGGATGAGCTATGGTCCGTGCAGTGGGAGACTCAGAGTGGGGGTTCCGTCTCCGGCATGATCTGCGTGGGCTGATTACGGTCCCCCAAAGAGTCGGATTAAAAGCAGCTGACTTAAGCGTGTGCATGTCAGACGTCGTTTAGATTGTTGCGGATGTAAGCGTGGTACGCTTGGGATGACAAGCGGCCGAGGGCCTAGGTGGTTGGATAAGAGATGCCTGGTCTAGCTGCTGTGACGCTGCGCGATGCGGGAGAAATGGCTCTAATTCTAAGAGTGCCCCCAAAATGTGCGGGATGTTCTGAAAGTGTTTCTGGACCAGAAACGTGTGGCTTGAAGATAACGTGCCCGGAACGAGTCACTACATCTTCACTTCTAAATCCAACTAAACATTACCTTTGAGGAGTTAGAATGATGCACGCGCGGTTTGCCCAGAACCGGGCCTCCGTTACGCTCTAAGGGAAAATACGTTTATGCCGTAAATGTTAGGTTGGGTTGTGGGGGCAGATGCTCCTGGTATGAGCGACCCCGCGGAAAGAGCAGATGTGAATTAGGCGGCAGTTAGAGAGCAAGCAGCCCTGCGGGTGATAGACGGTTAAAGTCTGAGGCGTTGCGTGATGGAGAGGAAAGTGAGTGAGGTGTTTGAGGTGGTGGAGCGCTGACTAAGAATGCTGAGGCTGGGTGGGAGGGGGCTCCACATAATTGGCAAGAGAGGGATGCGCGTGCTCCCAGTATGTTCCCTGGTTGAACTGGTTGATGCGGCCGGCGGCTTGGCTAGCGAAGTGGACGTGGTAGGTGTAAAAACCTGAGCCTCCGAAGCGTAAGGCCATGTCGAGCTCTATGAGGAGGTACTCGTCTAACTCGGGTCTGCGTTTGGGGTAGACTGAGCAGATAACGTCGCAGTAAAGGGAAAAAGCTAGGACGAACTCTGCGGGGGTTAAGTCCTTAGACCTCAGAGGTGATGGATTTCGCAGCTGGACTAAACCGAAGTTGGTCTGCATTTCCCTGGGCTGGCTAGTGTCGATGATTGAAGGCTGTAGTAGCTGAGCTAAGTCTACGTAGTTACCTACGAGAATCTGCTGGCGCAAGGCGGGGGACACGGGGAAGGGCAATAGACTGAGGAGGCTGGCTGGATGGGTGGTGCTTCTGTGGCTAGAGTGTAGCTGGTTGCACAGGGAGGAAAAACATTTGGGTGTTGGGGAAGGGATGGGGTAGGGATGGGGGTAGGGATGGGGGGAGGGGAGGGGGATGAAGGGATGTATGTGCACAGGTATTTTGTGAAGCCTGTGAGCACAGGGATGAGAGAAAGGTTGACATGAGCTGTGACATGTCAGACACAGAGAGAGCAGGCACAGAGGGCAATACGACCTGGCCCCGCCAGGGGGTGCTGGTGGGTCGGGCTGTGTCCGTGGAGGAGGACGGAGGCCTGTGACGTCACGACCCGTGGTGCGCGCGCGCGGTGGTTGACTCTGGAGCGGGAAGAGCTGTGTGTTGTTGTTCTTGCCGTTGTGCTGCTGTAGGCTTTGTAGAGGTTGAACAGTCTAGCCTTGTTGTCATTTCGGTGAAAGTGGATGCCGTTTTCCTTCAGGAAACGTTGAAGTTGAATGACTGTCCACCTCCGTAGTTCAGGCTCCGTTCGGAGCGCGGCTCCGTCCGAGAGGCGTGTCGAGTGCGCCGCTGCGAGTGGCCGGGGCTGCAAGTGAGGCAGGCTGCCGGTGGTGGGGAGATTGGAGCTGGCTGTGCCTGTTGTGGCCCGGCTGTTTGCCCTCACTGGCGGAGCAGACGAAGCCTGGGACCTGTCTGGAGTTGGAGGTATCTCGTTGGGGGAGCTTGAGTGGGAGCGGTGGCGGCTGGTGTGTGGGACACTGATTGCCGAGCGCACGCGGCTCCGTTCGGATGCTTGGCTTGGATCCGTCTGCTGACCCGAGGATGGCGGGTAGCGATGTCGAAGAGATCTTCATCTGACTCCGGCGAGTTGATCAGTAATTCGGGATCCATGGTGAGTAGAATTTCTCGTGGTAGCGTTTGCTTGTGTTGAACCGTGACGACGCGCAGCGTGAATCACGGTCTGCCTGTCAGTCTTTGAAAGATGAGACAAGCGGTGGCCGGAAGCTTTTGCCGGATAAATAGTGATGGCCGTGGTTTGAGGCGGAGTTTTAGGCGTGGCCATGCTCCTGAACCTATGTTAACATTTTAACCTCATAAGTTGTGAGGTTTGGGCCTCCATGGATCGGACTTGTTTATCCAGCACATCCCACAGATGCTCAATCGGATTGAGATCTGGGAAATGTGGAGGCCAAGTTAACACCTTGAACTTGTTGTTGTGTTCCTCAAACCATTCCTCAACCATTTTATTGTTGTGTGGCAGCACGTATTATCCTGCTGAAAGAGGCCACTGCCAACAGGGAATGTTCAGTATATTCCCTATTGGCTATATTAGTTACAAAACGTTTTCTGCCAATGTACCATCCCATCTTATAAAATTATTATAGACGTCCAAGTCAATATCTGTTGTTATTTGATTATAGGAAGGAAATGAAGGCGTGCAGGTTCAAACATCGATTGCTGTATATATCATAGGTTAGCTTATGATCAATCCAAGTGGTTTAAGTCACTGTTGTTTAAGTGTTTGATAGGGACGTTTGCATATTAAGTGTTGATTAGACGTCAAATTCAAATCAAATTCAAATCAATCTAGAGTGATTGTAAGGAAATAATGACAGTAAATTAAAATCTTCTTTGGTGGTGGTACATTTTCTTTTATTCTAACTAATTGTTATTGTATTTTCCTTTTCATGTTTCAGGAACCGTCTCACAGACAAGCGATGTATTTCTGCTTCTGCCGTCTGTGGTCTCGGCTATTAGTGTGATTGTTATAGCCATCCTTATTCACGCCATCAAGAAAACAAGTGTGATTATTGCCATAATAAAGGTAAAATAAGTTACCTATCTAAAATACACATTATTTAGATGATGCTAATATCATTGTTTTACAAACTAGGTCATTCTTATCTGTTTTTATCTTGTTTACATATTGTAGCTGCTGTGTCCCTGCAAGAAAATGTTGCAAAAAGGAATGTAAAGGTAAGATCAGTAGTATTACCAATCCCGCTTCAATCTCATTAGTATGCATAAAAAAGTGACAGGTCACACCTTCTAAGTCCCGCCCCCTAATTATGCTAATGAGCCCCCTTTGATATGCTAATGAGCCCCTTTGTTCGAGGTGTTATCGCGTACAGGTGTTACATCCTCCCGGTAGCCCCCACCCCTCTCAGACCACCCCCCCTCCCCCTCACATACAGGTGTTACATCCTCCCCGTAGCCCCCACCCCTCTCAGCCCCCACCCCTCTCAGCCCCCACCCCTCTCAGCCCCCACCCCTCTCAGCCCCCACCCCTCTCAACCCACCCCCCTCCTCCTCCCCCCTCCTGTCCGGTCAGCAGGTCCGTTACAGTTTAAATCTTACGGACAAAATTAGAAAAGTGCCGGTCAAAGGTCTTCTGTGTTATTTATTGAGCTTTTGAAACAAATTGATATGATTCGATATTAAACAAACTAATTATAGTAGATTAATTAACTATTCAAACGTGTACAGTAATTTACAATAACACGGGAATAATAAACGGGGCGCTCTCCCCCCTCTCCTGACAACACGCCAGTATCATGCAGCTCGCGGGTCCAATAATGAGTGACTCGACAGTAAAACTAAAACATATCTATAACTAGTTTAGGTAGTTTGAGAGGTAATTAAAATAGCTACGTGTGATATCTGAAGAGTGTGTTTTGTTCCGCTCACCGCATGCAGAGATGCATGTCGAATAGTCCGCAGCACCGGGTCTCTCCCGTCAGATTAGACTTTACTAGCGTTTATGTCCATATCGATCAGATCTAGCTAGTTCTAGCTAATGATATGACTACCTGCTTATTAAAAGACACCTAAACAATAAGCGTCACTATGCAACGGGGTGAGGCCACAAAGTATAGCACAGCATTATGCATTTTGTTTACATGCCCACCGGAACCCCGAGGCATTTACCAACAGATCAACGCGCAATCAACCCATACAGGTACTTCACACAACTATTAATGAATCCCTATATGAAGTTACATGAGGCTACATTTACTGGTGTTGAGCCCTGGTGATGAAAATAATCTAAGTGTCATGTTAGGGGAACATTACGGAACTCAGGAGTCCGCCCTTGGAGGCTTGGAGAGCGGATAAAGAGAGGTGTATTTACTGGTGTTGAGCCCTGGATGATGTAAATAGTCCAAGTGCCATGGTAGGGGGCATTACGGAACTCAGGAGTCCGCCCTTTGAGGCGTTGTTAACATTAATGCTTTTGTTTTTGTTACTAAGATACTTTTTAGATACACTTTTGAAGTGAGCAACACTTTACAACTGGTAGAAAGTAAGTACTTTATGGAATGGGGTTTTCTTTAGAGCTGTTTTCAGTGAGACAATGCAGTTTCTGATCATTTTAAGTTTTCAAGTTTCAAGGCTTTATGGCATATGCCCATTAGCTACAGTGTAGATATGTCAATGAAAAACATAGGTCACAGGCTCCTCCAACAGTGCACATAAAACAGATAAAATACTGCAATAGAATGTTTTGATATGACAGATTTGTGCGTAATTCTCTCACAAAGGAACTGTAAGATACACGTTTATGTATGGAAAACTTTATAACTTGGTAAAATATTCATTCATTTGTAATGAATTGAGTTTTCTTCAAGAAGCAAACTCTAAATGGAGAGTTTGTGATTTTAACACTGTTTCGATGAAACAATGCAGTTTTGATAACTTGACTTGACTAACATTACTTTTTTTAAATATATGTTTTTAGATGCTTTACTTTTGATTTCTTTCATGTTATTTTAACACATTACTTTTTTCATATTTTTCAACATACTGTGATATTTGTTTTTTTCTCTCCTTTTTTCCATTATATTTTTGAATATACAGACATTCAACGCAATAAGTCCCACCCCAATTAGCAAATCATCCAAAACTAAGGACCCCCACTAAGACGAACAGATTTTCTTTAAGACTGTGACTCTTAAAGGCACTTTGGGATTTTAGTAAAACAATCCAGTTTTATGGAAATAACTTAAATGATTTTCGTTTTTTCTCCTACAAAGATACTTATAGTTACACTTTAATGGATGCAAAACTTTATAACCTGGTAAAATATTCATTAATTTGTAATGAATTGAGATTCTTAAAGAATCAAACTCTAAATGGAGAGTTTGTGATTTTAACACTGTTTCGATGAAACAATACCGTTTTGATAACTTGACTTGACTAACATTACTTTTTTAAATATATGTTTTGTTAGATGACTTTACTGATTTTTGCTTTTTTCTTCCTTGCTTTTGTTTGTGTTACTAGGATACTTTTAGATACACTTTGAAGTGTGCAACTTTACAACTGATAGAATAGTACTTTGTAAGGAATTCGTTTTCTTGGTAGAATATAAAGTACTTTTGTAAGGAATTGGGTTTCTTAACAATCCTGCTCCACCATTAAATCACTTAATCTGCTACTTCCAGGCAAAAGCTTTTAAAACTTGCATCGTGTATTAAGTCATGTCTTGGCAAAAATGAGAGTCCTGGGTGCTTTAAAACATTTCTTAGAACATTTTGATATATTCAAACACATAATGAACTGCAATGACTCACTGCTGCATCAAATTTATTTTACACTGCTGGGAGGACAAAACTGTGAGACTCTCAGACCCTTTTGTTGTCAATCTAATTAGCCTGTCCTCATTCTAACTAAAGTAATTTAACCTAAGTGGAGCCAACCTAAGGAGTGGGCCCTACAGTCTGGGACTAGCTTACTTTTTAACATTCTACTCAAAGGGCCCGTAAATATAAATATATCATTTAAAAAATAAAATAAAAAATAAAACTCATTTCATGTTGAAATGATCAAGGAAAAGCCAGTCAATGTTATGCTAACACAAACAAAAGTTCTGTTTTATATGTTGAAATATAATTTAAAAAACAACGATATAGTATTTTCAAGTCTTACTTTAGTATGGTAAAATTAAGAATAAGTCACATTAAAGTTTGTCATGATTTTCCGTAAAAAAGTCAAGTATAGTTTGTCAAAAGAATATGAAAAAATCATTTTGTAGAGTAGTATGTTGAAAATCTCAGTGTTTAACTGAACACACCTACATGTGATAACACCTCGAACAAAGGGGTAATTAGCATACAAAGGGGGGTCACTAGCATCAGTGGGGGAAAGGTGCTACGGAAATGAACTTTGAGGAGGGGGAACAGAGTTATACCGACTAATTATTTACGGCGTCCGAACGCATACCTTGTCAACCATCTGTTTACAAACTCAAAGATTATGATGGAGAAGAGATCAAGGGGACTTTTTTATGAGAAAGAGTTGAAAAAGTGAAGGTAGTACTTTTTTCTGAACAGATTTTCTTTAAGACTGTGACTCTTAAAGGCATTTTCTAGTAAGACAATCCAGTTTTCTGGAAATAACTTGAATGATTTTTGTTTTTTCTCCTACAAAGATACTTATAGTTACACTTTAATGGATGCAAAACTTTATAACTTGGTAAAATATTCATTAATTTGTAATGAAATTAGTTTCTTCAAGAATCAAACTCTAAATGGAGAGTTTGTGATTTTAACACTGTTTCGATGAAACAATGCAGTTATGATAACTTGACTTGACTAACATTACTTTTTTTAAATATATGTTTTTAGATGCTTTACTTTTGATTTCTTTCATGTTATTTTAACACAACATTACTTTTTTCATATTTTTCAACATACTGTGATATTTTTTTTTTCTCTCCATTATATTTTTGAATATACAGTGATTTTTATCAAAATACAACATGCAACTATTACATTATACAATATTACGACTTTTTGCGATATTTTCAACACAATATACTTTTTTTTTGTAGGGCTTCAGGATATTTGGCATGTCATGCATAAAACCGGTGTCATCTTTCCTGAAACTGACGTGCTGTCCGTTTTACAAACAAGTTATCTTTCTGCTTCTTCACCCTCTGAATTTTCCTCCCCCGTCCCTCTTACTTCAGCCATCACAACAGCAATCAAGTCAGATCTGTGAAATTAAACACCTCTTCCCAAAGCGTGACTTCCCTATTGAGGGAGTGGGGCAGTAGGGCCTAACCCGATTTGGCCAAATATACTAACATGCAGAACATATGGTATGTTTGAAAAAAGACTAACCATCTATCCAGTTCAAGCTGTCTTTAAGATGTGACATTGTGCTCTGACTTTTTCCCGTAAAATCGTGACAAACTATTACTTATTAAATTTGACCTCATGCTGCTTGGTTGAAAATGATAGATGAAAAATAACTTTTTAAAAAGAATCAAACAGCGAGGGACATTATACGGGTGAAAGAAACTCTCATTTCTACAGATGACTCCCCCCACCCAACGCAATAAGTCTAGCTAAACAAATCCTATGCCAGGTATTCAACAGACCACAAGAAGCACAAGAAGCCCCAGAAAGGATTACATTCAGAGCTAATATTGGTGAAACCGAAGAAGAAGCAAAGCAGATTATAACCGTTGCGGGTGAAAGGATAGAGAATTTGCAAGTGATGTTAATGCACTTATCTGATATAAAAAAAAAAAATGCATTCATTTACTTCCAAGAGACCCCTAAACATCTACTTGGGCAATGTGAATTGAACGATAAACCGATCACTGTAAATGAAACGCGGAGAGAAGCAGCAGTGCAATTCGTTAAGTCTATTACCTTGTATGCACTACGACATTAACTTGGTCAAATGTAATATGTCTTTCTGGAAATGTGGCGAAGGGTGTGTTTTTCAATTAAGCAACCATAACAAATGAAAATGTGTTTTTATTTTTGCTTTCATATATAGTAATAGTATTAACTCCTTTGACTAGACTGTACTAAAATAAGACGTTTCACTGTTAAATAAAATGGAAGTAGAAAATCGAGATAATGATGAGGTTCGTTATGTATCCAGTAACTATGAACAGCAGTTGAAAATGTTATTTAACCCTTTAACTCTAATTGACAAATCTAAAATAGCCTCTAGCTTATCTATACGTTTGTGATTTTAACAGTTATTCACTGACACAAGGCAGATTTTGGCTTTTTTTCTCTAGCCAAGATACTTTTAGACACACTTTGAGGTATGCAAAACCTTAAAACTAGAAAATGAAGTACATTGTCTGACTAGATTTTTTCGTAAAGACTGTTTCTCTAAAAGGCATGTTTGTGATTTTTAACACTTATTTACTGACACAAGGCAGATTTTGACTTTTTTTCTCTTTTCTTGTGTTACCAAGATACTTTTTAGATACACTTTTATGTATGCAACACTTAACAAAGGGGGTATAATATGAAGTACTTTGTAAGGAAGGGGGGTTTCTTTAATACCCCGTTTTTATTTAAAAAAAACACTTGTACAGTTAAATAATGTAGGTTTTCTCTGATATTTTAGTTATTTTCAGCTACCAAGATACTTTTGTTGATACACTTTTATGTAGGAACATTTGGCAACTGGTAGAATGTCAATTATTTTGTAACAAAATGTATTTTCTTAAAGACTGTGACTCTAAAAGGAAAACATTTTTGTTATATTTTTCATTAGTTTTACCGAAAAAAAACTTGATTTAATAAAATAACATTTCCAAATAAATAAATCCTTCGAATCTGCCTGTTCAGTCTCTGTTTGAATGTGGGTTACATGAAAGAAGCTCACCTGGCCCTCTCTGCGATTCACAGAGGGCCCGCTATAGTAACTGAACGAGAGAGTAATGTCAAATGACAGTACAATTGACCAATCATATCTTCCCTCTAAATGGGTGGGTTTTATTATCGCGGACTAGATAACAAGTTCCGCCGCGCTGTGAAACTTTTCTTGTTTCCATAGCAACAACAACTTCCTGTCAACAGCGTGAACTCGCCTTCAAAATAAAAGCATGCCAAATTACACTTAAGACATACAACTGCAACGAAAGTAACAAACACAATGCAATATCATTTTCAATGTCAAAGAACACAAATTGGGTTCACAGGTGTTGTTTTGTGTGGTAGAGGGTCGCTGTCATTGATGCGTTTTGCACCCTGGGCCGTTGTTTTGATATTCCGCTGAAGTATACGCTGTGACGTAATAACTCTTTTTTTTTTCGAGGGAAGGGGTGGGGGTCAGAGGGCCTAGGTATAAAGCTCACGGCTCGCCACTGCATTTTATACATCACATATCTTATCTTATATTGTTTTATATGTGCACTTTGAGACACTTATGACAATATGTTATGGACACAATTTTTCTTTCAATCTTTCAGATCTCACACCCCTTTGTAAAGACCTTCTGCGTCAGAACACAAAGCAAAGCCACATGGCTACACTGAGAGTCATGCGTTGTGGTGGGCCATCTCTCCACCCTTTGACCAAGCATCAATTCCTTTACTCAGAACAGACCCGACTATGGGCCTCAACAGGATGTGAAGCGAGGAGAGACGCTTCAGGAGCTTCACTCTTTAAGTTTGACTTGTTCATTTGCTCATTCAAAATAAAAAATATATGTTTCAGATGCAACAAAAAGCATCTACAACCATTTGCAATTACAATATTAACATATCGTATATGGATATTTCATTAATTCACCACATTCAACAGGCTGTCTGTTCGTCAACAACTGACTTTTGCAAGGCTGTCAAACATTTTGTGGATAATCAGACAAAGTTAACTTAGATAACAGTTCAAACTCCTGCTTTGATTAGACCTGAGTGGGTTCAGTGAATTATTGGCACCTCCCCTCTCTGACTGGGACTACAGATAAAAGGCATCAACTCGCAGTAAGGTGAAATGAAAAGGGTTATCACATGGGGTGATGAGTGTATCACCCCATGTGCCAAAAAATAAATAAAAAAACAGTTAAATCAGCAGTGTAAGCCCAGCTTCCTGAAGTTTATAGAATGATAAAGGTACACACGCCCCTTTGTATTCACACCTCAGTGTGAAGCCCAACCACAGCAGCGCTGAAGTTTCCCTGCATCATCTGGTTGTCAGTGTGAAACATTTATATCTGATAACATGCCTTGTACTTTCACACAAACAGTCAGATATAAATGCTTCACAATCAACAACTGTTGACCCTGAAGAAATCCACAAACCACAACATGCTGCTCGGACAGATGTTCTGGACATAGATAAGTTGCTAAGTTTCTAATTATATTCTCTATACACCTTGTTGTCACGAAACCCTAACTCTTTCTTCTTGGTAAATGATGATGCCAGAGTGCGGGGAGTTTTACTGGACTGCATTATATTGTTAGGTGATCCTACTAAGTGTCAATAGTATAAGAGTGCACGTATAATAATGACCCAGGATTGTTTTATGTTAATCGCTTTGTAAATAGCCATCAGTTTGTTTTCTGTTTCCTTCGTTGCTTCCCTCAGATAAAAATATGCAGGTCAGAAATTGTGTCAGGATGAATGTGTTCCTGTGATAATCTGAGGCTGTTGATCTGCTGCTTCCTCGAACAAGCTCTCTGCAAAGTGTGTATCATCATCAGCTTTATTTGAAGAGACTCTTGGTCCATTATTAAAAGACATACAACACTCAAATATAATTAAAAAAGGCAGTTATACCAATGTTTTCACAGAGGTGACTGGTATCGTATAGCACTGAGACACGGATTTGAAAGCAGCATAATGACAGAGTTATGAGAAACATTCAATCGACAGATTAATTTGTACATCAGATATATGTATATATGTATGTGTCAAGGATGGGTGGTTTGACAGCCCTCCTCTGCACGCTGTGCTCTTCCTGCTGAAGTGACAGGCAGAGTCATCAGAAATTACGTGGAGGTTGGATTGGCTGGCTTGCACAGTATTTTACATGGCTGCTCTGTTTTTTCACTATGGCAAATGGCAGGTTATATTTCTTTGTACACAAATCAAAAAAGATAAATAAATGCATTTCTAATTCAGCTGCAACAACAATGTGGTAGGATTAGACCTAAGAGACCGATATAGGCTGTTGTTTGTTGTTTGCTTGTTGCATTACAAGCAATGCATTTATATTGAAATGTTAATGGTGCCAGATTTTCAAGGTAATATTTATTTAATGTAAATTAATTGAAAATCTTCAGTTATTGAACCATTTGCCTTTTACAAAAGATGGCAGAAAGCACACTTTTTAATCATATCCCACAGAGGAATACATTTAATGCAGAAAAGGGTGGCAAATATTGTTGATGGCGTGAAGAACAAATAAATAAACTTTGATCGATAAAAATCGTCAGCTTAATGAGATGTAATGTTATGACGTTTACAAATTGGATCGTGTTTCTTAAAATATGCAATATGTCTCTGATTTGACCATCAACATTTACTACTGGTATGTTGAAAGGTTTGGTGTTTTGTAAAATGTCAACTAATGGTACATGGTTGTTGGTGATTTGTTGGACCAGCGTTGCACGGCTAGCCCAGGGCAGTATACCCGATTATTTCTCAGCACACACATAGAGCGGACAGCTAGAGCACCGTAAGGAGATATTAGCTGATATTTGAAATAGAGTATTGTATTAACGTAATTGAAGCGCAAGTTTTATAGCATGTTGTAATTAGCTTGTGTTTTGCATATCAAGTATATATTGATTTACTTTTATCTTCTTTTGATGCTTACATGTATAACCTGTTGATTGAATACAAAAAAATGCATTTTGTTCCATTGTTGTATGTGGCTGCAAATAATAAAAATGTGTCCCCTTAATAAATGGGACCCAGCAGCTTGAGTGGCAAATCAGAGGTACAGTAAAGGGTCTTTTTTTCTTGTGAGGCTGGGTTCATAATATCTCTATTAAATCATTAAACACTGTTCTAATTATCATTTTGAACACATCTCATAAAGAAATCAAAGTTACAAGAGGAACTAAAATAAACAACACAACAGCAAGAGGAAAGCTGAACCTCATATTTAAAAATGCTCCAGGCAGCTTTTCTTTCAGACATAAATGGGGCGAAGCCTGCGAGCTAGTTCAGGCAGTCAACTCGAGCACCAATGATACATTAACACGTGACGCATCTCGTCCCTCTTACAACCAACCGAACACATTATCCTAAACATGCCGCTCTATTTAAGCTGCCAGGTCTTCCTGTCTCTGCCTCGCTATGCTGCTGCTGCCACTGCTGTGTTCACTTGCTAATGCTACGTTCATGTTCCTGCTGCTGTGTTTCATGTTCCTGCTGCTCGCCTGACCCACCACCACCCCAGCTTCCACCCCAGCTTCCACCTGTAGGCTCGGGGGATAGTTATCTAATCATCACTCAATGTTCTATGTACATCTGTGGAGTGATGAGGCCCGAGCCTAGACGCCAAACTCAAACTATATGCTGCTTATAATAAACATATTAAGAAACACGTGAGTTGTCTGACATAAATGTGAGAAAACAGCCAGTGTCCTCTATATGCTGTGACTCAGAAGCAGAGAAGAAAAGTAAATATTTGATCATGTTTAATACCAGCTAGGCAGGTTGTTTGTTAATGTGTTGTAGTTCACAGTATGACAGCAGTGCAGAATAGGGCTGTGTTGAATACTGCTTTAGTTCATTTAACAATACCTGTGTTTGCTGATGTGATTCCTTGACAAAAAAAGCTGGCTATGATTTCTTAGATATAAAACTGAAAGAAAAGCTGCTGCCTATCATCCTTTGGGGGTGGAACTGTGCATGATGAATATGAAAAATATGGTGTATGGAAATGTGGTTATATTGTGCACATATAAGTGAATAAGCTGAATAAATACATTTGCGGTTATTTTATTAGTTTCCTCTAGCTAACGTTTAATCCTTACTCTTAAAAATAAATCCAAATCTACGGCTTTTCACCTTTCAGTGCCCCCTGGTGTTTGGTGTTCATACAGGAGACCACCTGTGTTTCATGCACCAACATGGCTTGCTTAAATTATTAATCATTCTCACAACAACCACCAAAAGTTAAAGTTGTCAAACCTAAAGAGGCTTCCTGCATAATGATTTCACAGAGCAATGATTTAATTATGACTGCAGTAACATTTCCTGTCATGCTTCCTTTGAACTAGAAGCATTATTCTGCCTTTCACTGTCAATGAAGAAAACAATTAAAGTCTTCTCTGGAGAGACAATTGACACACTTGCATTCAAATCATATTTAGTATTTCTTACCACATTTGGTGGAATTTTTATGTAAGAAATATTCATATTTGAGTAGGTTTTTTAGGGAATGGACTTAAAAAGACCAAGATGATAAAAACCAAGGGGTGCATGATGGTGAAGAAGCAGTGTACCTGCGGCCTAGATGCACAACAGGCCTTCGCTAATATCGGTTTGTATCACTATTTCACAACATTTGAAATCCAACATACACCAACAAAATGCCCTTTTATTTTTAATCAAGTATTTTTACATGTAAGCATATGAACAACATAATATTCCAGATAAACATCATAGTCTCAATGCAAGCTAAATCACACATGGTAGAACAGCTTTTAGCTTTAAAACTCAAACAGGCAAGCTGCAGTCTGCTTATTTAATGCAATACAATTGTCAAATTCAGGATAAATCTCATTATCCGCTTGCTGTCCGATCTGTGAGCAAAACAAATATGTGTCAGCCCTAGCGGAGTCCACTTCTGACAAGCTAATACGTTCATAAAGCTTTGGCAGCAGCGTAGATCCTCTCTCTCTTTGCTGCTCTTCCCTCCCTCGTTACACCAATGCTGGTTTCCATGACGGTAAAGACGACAGTAGAATAAATCCATGGGTCTTCATTTCTCTGAGGAAATGTAATACAGACAAGAACGAACTTGGTCAAAACGGATCAAAATGCATGATACATTTTTTGCAATAGTGAACTAACCTTTACATTTATTTTTGCAACATTTTCTTGCAGGGACAGCAGCTACAATATGAACAAAAGGAATTTAGAAATCGATAAGGATAACCTAGTTTTTATAAATACTGATATTAGCATCAGCTAATGTGAGATATAGAGAGGGACTATACTTACCCTTGTCATGGCAATAATCATACTTGTTTTTCTTGATGGCGTGAATAAGGATGGCTATAACAATCACACTAATGGCCGAGACCACAGACGGCAGAAGCAGAAATACATCGTCAGTCTGTAAATCACCAAAAGACCGTAAGCCGGTTCCTGAAACATGAAAGGAAAACACAAAAACATTTAGTTAGAGTAAAAAAAATGTACTTTCACCCAAGAATATTTACTTAATATATAAATAAATATTTCTTCACAATCAATATGGATTTTATTTGACTTTGATTTGAATGTAACCTCTTATCAATGCAAATGCAAATGCCCCTATCAAACACTTAAACTCTGGAGGTTAACACTGTCACTTTCTCTATCTAGCTCAAAGGTTTCCGCCTACCACTCTGTCAAGAATAAATGATGCAAGTGTTGTTTTCATTCAGGCGCTGCTACCTTGCAAATGCCTCTAGAAGCACTGGGGGGAGGCAGAGGAACATAATTATATTCATCAGGTGATCTATCTCATGCATGACTTTCAGGATATAGTGACCGTTTCAGCAAATGTGATACCAAGTTAATTCTAGATAGATTTACTAGCTGCAGCTTCCACAGAAGTTATCACCAGCCATATATGAATTGTATTATTCACAAAAATTGCTTTGTATGAATGTAGGCCCCCTCCCCCTCAAACAGCCTCTATACATGACTCATTTGTCGTTTACGTTTAAACAACATTAGCTCCTGTTGATAAGATGGTAAATTACGAAGGACACTTATACTTCAACAAAATATTAAGATTGTTTAGTTAAAAAAGAAACAACTTTAAAGAAATGAATGGGTGTACTGTAGGAACGTGACACAAGATGTTGCAAGCTTGGCTGATACTTAATGCATCACATCCACACTCTTGGACTTCCTGTCTCTCTGTAATGGATGTTAAAAAGAAAGAAAGGAATTTAACATATATTACAGAATCATATATCTATTGTGTACTGATCTGTACAGTTATATCTCTCACAGGCTCCGCCCTCTACTGGACTCTATGGGTACTACCTTATCCCGCGTGCATTCTCCCACTGAGACTTCTATAGACGTAGCCGGCCCAGGGCGGGCCTACCTGAATGCGCGCGCATCACACCGTATAAAAGGAGGCCTCGCCTCCTGACTATCATCCTATACCTCTCTTCAGCGAGCGGAATAGAACAGACAGTGCCCTGAGTAGAGGGCTCCGCCTGTGTTTATATAACTAGGGTTACAATACGTAACCCCCGTTTTTGCCAAGGTTAAAATAAATAGGCAATTTACAAGAGAGTCTTTGGTTGATGCTTGCACGCATACAACAAAAAGAAAAGATGATAGATGGAAACTTCAGAAAAGTTTGGTCAGAATGGGTTTGAAACCACAGAGGCTATCTTTGTCTTTAGTTTCAGAGGAGTCAACACACACACACACACACACACACACACACACACACACACACACACACACACACACACACACACACACACACACACACACACACAATGTGGTTTCAAATCTTCGTGCTAACTACTGATCTTAGTTTTCACAGCTTGCAGTCGACATAAAAAAAAGTTTTTCCAGAGAAATATACTTATTTCTTGCAGAGTTCAATGTAAAGACTGATATCAGCCTCAGGTGTGTACTGCTAATATGAAGCTACAGTCGGCAGCTTAGCTTAGCACAATGACTAGAAACAGGGGGAAACAGCTATCTCCACTCAGGGAAGTATTGGACTCTAAATCTAGTCATGAAAGGGGGGATATCTTACGTTTCTTATGATGACCTGGATTAAATGTTGGGCTACGCAACTCACACACGTTTACTTGTGACATTCATCATGGTCATCAAGGTCAGTCAAACCTAATGTCTGGTTTGTTTGGTTTGTAGATTCGTTTTTTAGGGCCCTTCACCCACCACTAGCGGTGAGCAAACCTGATACCGAGTACGATAGTGAATATCATTGTTTGAACAGTAACAGAAATCAAATTGATTTATTTTGAATAGTAACCACAACATAACTTTATCATTTTATAACAAAGGATGTAAATACAACTCAACAATTGTGCTTGCATGGGATTGAGTTGTGTTGTTTACTAGACATTGATTGAACTAAATGAGTGCACATCCAAGAAGGCAAAACCAAAATCTATCACATTAACTGCTTTTGCTAAATTTAGCCTGCGGAGGCTTCTTGTACGCTAGTGACATATCCTGTTGATGCCCAAAGTCATGAGCATTCTGAGTAAACATGCTTTGCGGTCTGTCAAAGCAGAGAAATGGCCAGCCACAGCCTACATCTCACAGATCCGCTCCTGCATGTGGCTTTGCTTGTTGTTTCTTATACATGCAAACGCCTCAGTGCAGTGAAATTAAAGAACCAAAACTATGTTTTTTAGAAATAACACATAAAATATCTATTGTTAGCATTTCAGAAACTATTTCGGAAGCTCTATTTTGCTGTCCAAAAATAGATTCTCTCTGCAGTACTTATACGCACCTATAGGAAGCCACTTATCTATCTTGAGCAATAACAATGAATAAGTCACATTTTAGACACAATACAAACAAGGAAGAAACAGGATGAAATGAGCTAAGTTTTACATTTGTACATTACATTACATTCTTTTTTGTTAATTTAAATATCTTTCAAATGTACTTTTGCTATTTGGTTTGACTTTTAGCACTTGTGGAAAGTTTCTAATATATCTCTCTAGCAGAAATGCTTTGGTACAACTGGATGACATTAATCTAGGCCTAGGTAAGCATTCATGGATTACTAAAAAATCCCTCCATTATTATTGATCCAGCTAGTCTCATTATTACAGGGTGTTGAAAATATCAGATAAAACGTTAAATTGTGTTGTATTTGTATCTTAAGAGCAAAGTCAGATTCAACTCGGTTTCTTCAGCCTGGCTGTAGTTATGTCACATGCAGGCAGTGTCTTTCATCTAGTTCCTGAGATGAGAAGATGATCTGCTCTGAAGTGGTAAAGCCCATTAACAGACACATAAACAGTGAGCACTATCATCAAAGCACAATGTTCGCTACCTGATGTGCTTTTAGGTGTGAGGAGAAACTTGTATCCTTGTTCTTTGTACATTGCCTGCTGTATTTCAAAAGGAAGCTTTAACAGAAACATGATTTACTGTCGTTGACTGGGGGAATGTGATTGAGACTTTTAAGGTTATATATATATATATAGATTTGATTTAACCCAGTGCAGCAGCACTTGAGTTAGTATTAGTAACATACTACCTAACACAGAAAATATTCTAGCAACAGGCATCAAGATAATGCATAAGCTAAAAAACATATTGAGGTTGCTCAGACCGTGAGAGAAAAAAGCAATTTCCCACTAAAACAGTGACTGTTTTCTGCTGGTAGTGCATGACATTAAGACATTTTTGTGGGTGGGAAGACAGTGAGGGGTTATGTTTTTGTCATTGAAGCTTTAAGGTTGGCAAAAGCAGGCCTGCATGGAGGTCCTTGTGTGTTATGTCAAATGATGACTTCTAGAGAAGTGACGGATTATGTAGTTAATAGAAAGACAAAGAATGTACAGCCTAGTGGTTACAGTGGTGGTTTGAGCTAAAGGCTATTATACTCACAGTGGCCATGATAACATGCTGATGTTTAGGAGGTATAATTTTACCCATCTTGGTTTGGAATTCAAGCTTTTGAAAAAAATGTGTTACTAGGACTAGGACTGTTGCACAGACTTTTTGGAAATCTAACTAATAAGGTGTTTTAAATTGTGTTGGCTTTAGAGATCAGTGTTTCAGATTTCTGCGAAGTTCAAAGAAGGGTGGCGGAAGTTCAAGGTTGCTCAATTTTCCTTGAACTAAGGCTTGAATGTCGTTTGACTTATGTGAGCGCCGTCACCTTTACTGGAAGATGGTGGGTGAGAAAACAACAAAAAAACTCCTTCTTCTTCTACATATAAGCAGTGTGAGAGATTTAGTATCACATCATTGGCGAATTCACACTAGTTTGCTTTTAAAAGGAGTGAAAGATGCATTATCATTAAATGATCACTACAAATAAAATTAAAATAAATACTCCGTTACAAGTAATAGTCCTGCATTAAAAAGTATAATTTACATGTAGTTGCAAAAGTAAAAGGTTGTGTTATACCTATTGGAACAATATTATAGATAAACTAGAGAATGCAATTCCTGAAGAAATTGCTAGTGGGAATGCTTTATGCTGAAAAGCTGACGCTAAACTGCTATGCTGAAATGTAATGTGTAAGAAGAAAGTGAAGAATTTAGATTGAAATGATACATGAACACTGGGGGCTTGAATGTGTGATGAGAGAAGAAAAGAAAGTAAAAAGGCTTGGAAAAGCAGCAGAATATTTGAACTGCAAACTTTTGAACTAACTTGATGGTGAATGATCTGTCGCCATGCCAACGGCATTTGATGACATCCCATAATACGCTTAGATGTGTGGATGGCTGCATCGTTACCAAACCTGTGAAGTTTTGGGCCGTTTGGAGCATTTTCACTGAAGTTATGAAAAACCGTGTTTCATGGTGAGCCTTGTGTTACCATGGCAACGGCATTTGAAGAAACCCCATCATTGACGTAGAGCTGTTGAGGGCTGTACCGGTGATATACAAGCGAAGTTTGGAGGATGATCGGACCGTGTCCATTAGACTTACAGCGACATCGTGCTTCATGGCGAGTGGTCTGTCGCCATGGCAACGGCATTTGATGAAACCCATAATACGGTTAGATGCGTTGATGGCTGCATCGTTACCAAACCTGTGAAGTTTTGGGCCGTTTAGAGCATTTTCACTGAAGTTATGAGAAAACTGTGTTTCATGGCGAGCATTATGTTGCCATGGCAACGGCATTTGAAGAAATCTCAAAACTGTCTCGTAGATGTCTTCACGGCTGGACTGTTAAAACACATGTGAATTTTGAGCACCTTTTGAACATTTTCATAGGAATTAAAGGGACATCATGTTTTATGGCGAGGGATGCGTTTCCATGGAAACGGCATATGGTCAGATTTCAGATTTGGCGTAGAGCTGTTGAGGCATGGACCGGTGATATACAAGTGAAGATTGGGGGACGATTAGACCATGTCCATTGGACTTACAGCGACATCGTGTTTCATGGCGAGTGGTCTGTCGCCATGGCAACGGCATTTGATGACACCCCATAATACGCTTAGATGCGTTGATGGCTGCATCGTTACCAAACCTGTGAAGTTTTGGGCCATTTGGAGTATTTTCACTGAAGTTATGAGAAAACCGTGTTTCATGGCAGGCATTGTGTTGCCATGGCAACGGCATGTCCCGTAGATGTCTTCACGGCTGGACTGTTAGCACACATGTGAAGTTTGAGCACTTTTTGAACATTTTCATAGGAGTTATAGCGACATCGTCTTTTATGGTGAGGGATCCGTTTCCATGGAAACGGCATATGGTGAGATCTCAGATTTGGCGTAGAGCTGTTGAGGCATGGACCGGTGATATACAAGTGAAGATTGGGGGACGATTGGACCGTGTCCATTGGACTTACAGCGACATTGTGTTTCATGGCGAGTGGTCTGTCGCCATGGCAACGGCATTTGATGACACCCCATAATACGCTTAGATGCGTTGATGGCTGCATCGTTAACAAACCTGTGAAGTTTTGGGCCGTTTGGAGCATTTTCACTGAAGTTATGAGAAAACCGTGTTTCATGGCGAGCATTGTGTTGCCATGGCAACGGCATTTGAAGAAACCCCATAATTGACGTAGAGCTGTTGAGGGCTGGACCGGTGATATACAAGCGAAGTTTGGGGGATGATCGGACCGTGTCCATTGGACTTACAGCAACATCGCGTTTCATGGCGAGTGGTTTTGGGCCGTTTGGAGCATTTTCACTGAAGTTATGAGAAAACCGTGTTTAATGGCGAGCATTGTGTTGCCATGGCAACGGCATTTGAAGAAACCCCATAATTGACGTAGAGCTGTTGAGGGCTGGACCGGTGATATACAAGCGAAGTTTGGGGGATGATCGGACCGTGTCCATTGGACTTACAGCGACATCGTGCTTCATGGCGAGTGGTCTGTCGCCATGGCAACGGCATTTGATGACACCGCATAATACGGTTAGATGCGTTGATGGCCGCATCGTTACCAAACCTGTGAAGTTTTGGGCCGTTTGGAGCATTTTCACTGAAGTTATGAGAAAACCGTGTTTCATGGCGAGCATTGTGTTGCCATGGCAACGGCATTTGAAGACATCTTAAAACTGTCTCGTAGATGTCTTCACGGCTGGACTGTTATTACACATGTGAATTTTGAGCACTTTTTGAACATTTTCATAGGAGTTAAAGGGACATCGTGTTTTATGGCGAGGGATGCGTTTCCATGGAAACGGCATATGGTGAGATTTCAGATTTGGCGTAGAGCTGTTGAGGCATGGACCGGTGATATACAAGTGAAGATTGGGGGACGATTGGACCATGTCCATTGGACTTACAGCAACATCGTGTTTCATGGCGAGTGGTCTGTCGCCATGGCAACGGCATTTGATGACACCCCATAATACGCTTAGATGCGTTGATGGCTGCATCGTTACCAAACCTGTGAAGTTTTGGGCCATTTGGAGCATTTTCACTGAAGTTATGAGAAAACCGTGTTTCATGGCGGGCATTGTGTTGCCATGGCAACGGCATGTCCCGTCGATGTCTTCACGGCTGGACTGTTAGCACACATGTGAAGTTTGAGCACTTTTTGAACATTTTCATAGGAGTTATAGCGACATCGTCTTTTATGGCGAGGGATGCGTTTCCATGGAAACGGCATATGGTGAGATCTAAGATTTGGCGTAGAGCTGTTGAGGCATGGACCGGTGATATACAAGTGAAGATTGGGGGACGATTGGACCGTGTCCAATGGACTTACAGCGACATTGTGTTTCATGGCGAGTGTTCTGTCGCCATGGCAACGGCATTTGATGACACCCCATAATACGCTTAGATGTGTTGATGGCTGCATCGTTACCAAACCTGTGAAGTTTTGGGCCGTTTGGAGCATTTTCACTGAAGTTATGAGAAAACCGTGTTTCATGGCGAGTGGTCTGTCGCCATGGCAACGGCATTTGATGACACCCCATAATACGGTTACCCCTAGATTCCACCGGGTCCGTCTGCGCCGCGTTGCGGTTTTGGTCCGGCCTCCTCCGGCGTCATACCCTACCAGGCGCGTTTCAGAAGCATTTCAGAAGCGGAGCGTCTTGCCTGCCGGCTCGCAGTTTTTGTTGATTTGGGCATATTTCCTGGACAGGCTACTTTGTACAGACAAAGTTAATAATAACTGTAATATTCCAGTTATAAACGACATGAATCAAAGATGTGTTGCTGTATTTTAGTGGTAAAAAAATGCATTCATCATCATAATTATTCTATATATATAATTTACACAGTGCCTGTAAACCGGAGGAGAACGCTGGCATTTCTCCTCCTACTTGAAAGACTACGGAGGGATAGGGTCTGCAAAATTAGTTTGTCTGTGTATATATCTATATATATATGCTATATATGCTCTGAAAGTTCCACTTCCTGCCTGCCCGACCTTACGTTACGGCTGCGCCACGACAAAAATAGGATTCGATCCTAATTTTTGAGGAGCCCTGCACCGAGCCGCTTCTGGGACGCTTCTGAGCCGTAACGCGCCGCGTGTGGTGGAATAACACCCATTGACTAGAGTGGCCGCGATCGCCTTGAGCACCGCGGCGCAGCCGTAACGCGCCCATAACGCGCCCGTAACGCGCCCGTAACGCGCCGCAGACGGACCCGGTGGAATCTAGGGGTTAGATGCGTTGATGGCTGCATCGTTACCAAACCTGTCAATGTGACATCATCGTGTTCCATGACACAGGTGTTTATATTTGAGCTAAAGACGACAGCTGTGTGTCACCAATAATGTATAAAATAGGTGGAACATGTTGAAGTCAGTATGAAGTCTCCATCAGACAGAAAAGAATAGGCTCAGACAGTCTGTTAAACTCCAGTGACCACGTCGTTAGCTCAAACACGAACACCTGTGTGTTATGACATCATCGTGTTCCATGACACAGGTGTTTATATTTGAGCTAACGAGGTGTGCAGAGATCAAAGTTTTCCATTGTTCTGAATGAGAGATGAACCTCTTACATGTGAACGTTTTGTGGAAGAACGATAACAGATATCTGTGAAATTTCAAAACGAGAAGCATGTCAAGGAAGTTGAGTATCTGAAGTGTAATTTTTGTTTACTTTCGGGTTAATAATGTGTCCTTTTTGGCAGTTTAACTAAAGGTGTGCGGCTGCTGCTGTGAGGAAATATCTGCCTGAAATTACAATGGGCTTTAATGGAGACATGTTGAACGTTTTTGTCACTTCATGCCCTCAAGAGGCATTTTGTTTAATTATTTTGCCTAATTATTTGTCATTTTTCAAGCTACGAGATGTTTTCCTACGTTTGTCATGAAAAATTATATCTCAGGAATGTAGGGTTTGGGAATTATGGCAGTTTTAAAAAAATATATGAAGGCAAATTTCAAGATTTCCTACCCTCTAGCTGTGACATCACACACTTTGTCTTAATGAGCTGCGCAATGTTAAAGTTCAAATGTTAAAAATGTGATGAATTATGGGATGTATCTCTGGAATTATGAAAATTATGAATGATAAAAGTAATAGCCTGCGATTCCCGACCGAGCTGAACGTTTTGATGTTTGAACGGAGTTTCTGCGATGTTGAATGTGGGAGGAGAAGAGGTCCAAAATAAGTCGGTGGAATAATAAACTTTTCGTCCGTGGAACAACATATAGTTGGAATGCTGTATCAGCATTCCCACTAAATGACATGAAAAATTATCATGGGTCACTGAGAAGGATTTAATTTGAACTGCTTCATAAAATTATTGATAGTTAAATATAAATCAGTGCACCAGCATTTTTTTGTCATGTAGTCGGATAAATGTATTGGAGTAAAGGTACAACATCATTTAATGATCTCAAAAATAATACAGTACTTGAATAAATGCACTACTATAGCCTTTAGTACTTCCATGATCCTGCATTTCCCAATGATTTAGTGGCATTTGGAGGAAGAGCATAGTGTTTCTCTTATTATCAAACATGCACTCAAAACACTCAAAGCTAAACTTTAACATTTGAAGAATGTGCAGATGTTCCCAAATTATTATTTATTATACACCATAAATAACCTTTCGTCGACTTTAAATGTACACCTTAGCTGCATTTGCTTTGATACATTGAAAAAAGCATTCGTTACTATATTTACCAAAAATGGGTCATTGGTTTGCAAAATGTTACAGGAAGTACATTATGTCTCAGCCAATCGGTTTGATTTCCACTTTGTAAGCCTTGAAAACCATGACATAAAATCTTCCATTTGAGTGTGAAGACATCAGTGGTGCACGAGCAGGGCTCTGTGTCACAATGATTGGAGGACTGGCTGCTTTGATTTTTCTAAGTGCATTGTGTGAGTGCAACTTCCCTTTTCTACTTTAAGATGAATACAACTGTAATATATAGTTTTGTATAAATATAACACAAAATATGTTAGGAATTATTGTATCTAACTGTCTTCTGTTGAGCTTGTAACAGTTTTTGAGACTGTATTTATCTCTTTTCTTCAGCCCTGATTCAAACTGCAGAGGATTCTCACCAGATCTCTTTGACTGTGGTGGAACTTGGCGATGATTTGGGTTTGGCATGTTCAACTGTTAAAAATGTAGCCGGGTTATTTTACTGGTATAAGCTGAAGTTTGGATATATGGTCGAAACAGTTGCAGCAGGAACTTTGGCGAACATAACACTTCAAGGAAAATGTAAAAACTCAAGACTAGCTGTTAAAAAACTGAATGGTCAGTTTGTTCTGAACATCAGAAATGTAACTAAAGAAGATGAAGCAACGTACTTCTGTCAAGCAGGAACAGCATACACCATGGAATTGGTTAATAGCACACTTTTGGTTGTTAATGGTAAAGTATGTTCATTTATTGTTTGCTGCTTTGTCAATTTCTCTCTCCCCTCCCTCCCTCCCCCTCTCTCCCCTTCCCCCACTGGACTATAACTCCCCACACACACTCAGACACTCAAATCCAGCACAAGACCCTTTTTTTTGCGCTGCTATGGACAATCTGCAATAAATGCACATTCTATGGACAATCTTGCACCAAATATATTGATATTGAAGTGACTGTTATTTAGTATATATTATTTAATATATATTGATTGTTGTGTTTATTATCTTAATCTGTGCATAATGTGTAAATGTGTCTGTTGATTGTGTATATAGGATATACATATTTTATACATATCTGTATATTGTATCATTTCATATTCAGGATTGTTGGAAACGTCATTTCGATCTCTGTCTGTAAACACAAACTGAGTAAGATTGACATTAAAGTTGACTTTTGACTTTGACTACTCTAACTACTATCCATTAGTTAAATCCTGCCTTTTTGTCCATCACACAGATCATAAAAACCTGAAGAAATCTATCTACGTGAAACAAAGTCCGAAGACCAAGTCAGTCCCTTTCATTTTTTTCTTTTTTACAGGAGAATCTTCCAACCATGCTCTTGATGAAAGATTGGCTGAGGATGAATCAATTAATGTGGTAAAGATCATTTATATATCATCTTATGCATGACTGCAGTAACTGCTGTTACAATTGGGTTAGAAAAAGACCCAGAAATCTTTGGGTGCACATTTGACATATCATTTTGATGTTTAATTTGATATTCACTTGGTTGTGGTTTAAATGCTCTAAAATGTCACCTATTATGCAAAATCCACTTCTTCACGTCTTTTCTACAGAAACATGTGTCCCCTCTGTGTAAAGAGATTCTGAAAGTTTCAGGAAAAAAGATTCGCTCACTTTTTGTCCTGATCCATTTATATAAAAACCTGTCTGAAAATGAGCTGATCAGATTTTTGCCACTTTATTATGTCATAACAATGTTTTGGCTTGTGTGACCATTAGCCAATAACCCCCCCCCCCCCACCTTATCACCTGAATCCCCTCCTAGAGCACCATTGTGTTCATTTTAACCAAATATCTCTCAGAGGGGCGTTGGGAGTAGCTCCTTATTTTTCATCTAAAGCAGGGGTGTCAAACTCAAGGCCCGGGGGCCAAATCCGGCCCGTGACTTCATTTACTGTGGCCCCACAAGACCTTGCAAAGAATATAATATGTTTATTATACGGTTACATGATGATTTACAGAAGCACGTTGCCCATAAACTACATGTCCCACAATGCATCTCAAATTAGACTTTTTTTTTTCTCAGAATTTGCCTTTTTTTCTTCTAAATATGCCTTTTTTCTTAGAATGTGCCCTTTTCTCAGAATTTGACTCTTTTTTTTAAATGTCACTTCCTTTTTTTAAATGTCACTTCTGATTTTGACTTCTTTTCCAGCTTTTCTTTTTAAATCATTTTGGGACATTCTCACTGAAGATACTTGCAATTATTTGCCCCAGACTTCTGCTTTCAGACATAGTTAATTATGAAGTTATTACCCTATCAGATACATTAATCCAATGCAGAGGCAATAATGTAATATGATACATTATTTTATATATATATTTATATATAAGTTACAACTGGCCCTTTGAGTGCAGCCATAATGCTGATGTGGCCCGCGATTCAATTGAGTTTGACACCCCTGATCTAAAGTAACAGACAGAGAATCAGCACTTTTGAAACAGGGCTGAAACAGGGGGATTATGGGATGCTACAATGATCTGTTTGGTATTTGGAGCCAAACACTTCAGAGACATGTTTTGTATATAACTGGGAACTATAATATATTGATGAAAAACAGTATAATAGGGGACCTTTAAAGCTCACAATCCTATTTATTTTTCTTTTGCAGGGCGGTGGAGCAGCACTGAACTATGTAGCGCTGGATTTCCCCTCAAGAAAAGCCAAAAGATGGAAAAACAGTGAGTTACAGCAGGACTGTCTGTACTCTGGCATGACAGATCATCAGTGAACTACACGACAAAATAAGGTCTATTGTGTTTCATGTTAGATTGATCTTGAATAAACACTGAATAATTGACTGATTCATTATTGAAGACTTCTGCCAGAAAATCCATCTTTGTTATTTTTATTCAGAAAATGTTGTGACATGTTTTGTTATAAAGTCACCTGTTGTACAATTCTTGTTTAATTGTTGTTGTTTTAATTAATGTTTGGCTTGAACTTTGAAACACATTTGAGTTTTTATCTAAACACAAGACTGTTTAGGCTTTGTGTTGGGTTAATATGCAAAGACAGTATATTCAGAACAGGCTACAATACAGGAATAGTGAGTGCACAATGAGTCCAGTTTTTACATGTGATAGGTAATATTAAACACAAAGTAAAGTATCTTATAAAAAGACAAAACTAAGATAAGATAAGATAAAATGACAACACATTCAAACACAGAATGAGCAGATCAAATAATGGACAAACAAGGAATATAAAAAGCATCTGTGTGATATGATTTCAGATTTTAGCATGGAAAAACGTCACTCCAAACAAAAGGGAAGCTCACATATTTACATTATAAGTCATTGTCAGAGGTCAGTATGATCAACCAACCTACAGGTTTTTTTAGACACACATTCACAATTAGCATTTAACATGAGAGTACACACTTTCTTCAGTCGTCAAATCACTCCTCTTTCTTCCTCTTGTAGCCTTCCTTCCAGAGAAATGAAGGGCAGCATAGTTCAGATCATTTCCCCCTTCAATCTGTGCAGCAAATAAAAAGCTCATTATACATTTACTTTTACACAGTTTTGTTTGAATTTATAAACAGATTGGTTAATTTATTTGGTAAGTAGACATGTAATTAGAAGGACATTGTACAGCTAGTCGGTCATTCTGGACAAAATGAATCCACCAGAGGATTTAAGATTCCTGCTCACCCTGTCAGGGCTCACATCGCACTAATGACCAGCCTGATGTACATCCTCCCTTACATGTTTACTGTTAGTGGCGCTGTTTGATTTCATGTTATTAAAAAAGATGACAACAAATATTGTGTCATTACTTACCATATCATGCACTGGTTGGCTTGAGTTGTCATATCTTGCTTGCCCAGTGGGGTTTTCTATTCCTAAAAATGAAAAACAAAAACCCAAATGTTATTGGTTTAAGCTTCATTTTATATAAGGATCGTAACCTCAATTCATTAATTTTTTTCTTAGTAGCTTAATAAGACAGACATTTGACCTAACAGAAAATTGGACACATTGCTGCCAGTGTTTGCTGATACATTTATTTTATATAATATCTTAAATAAAATATTTCTGTTAAGACCCAACTCCTGCTGTTATTTATTATGTTATCTTAAAGCATGAGGTTGAGGTTCATCCTGTCCTTTATGATGTTACACCTCTTGCACAATATGTAATACAATCAGTATATACCATTTTCAAAATAATTCAACAACACTTACCTTTACATTTTGAAGTTCGGCAACAGAAGAAAACAATGTTTCCAATCACAGAAATGACCAAGCAGACGATCGCTATCACCAGCGCAACAACTTCAGGACTTGCAGTTTTCTCTGGAAAGCAAAGCAAAAACACAAAGCAATCATGTTACGAACATTTTTCGAATATCACCTCTAATATTCAACATTATATAACCATACCTAATTGCGGATGTGTAACATCTCCAAATAATATCTCTCCACATGTGGCCACAGCACAGTAGTAAGTCCCGGCATCAGATGAGCTGAAGTTCTTTGAGGAGCGATAAACACAACTCTTCTGAGTGTCCGGTAATTTCTCACATTCCTTTGGTCTTCTTCCATCAGTGTAGATGATGTTTGGACGAAATGTATCTGATCCAGCTCCAAACCAGAACACACTGATGTCTCCTGGACATGTTTTATTTTTAGATTTAGAGAGGACCGAACACTGAAGGGTCATCGAGTTTTCTTGAGGAGCCGGATCAGATAATGTCGGCCACTGAACAACAGAATAGTCTAAAGTCCTCTGAGTGTTTCCTGAAAAATAAAAAAGTGTTAAAAAGCACATTCAACAGCCTAAAATGTGTTTACATCTATCTTAAATGTGGTACATTTTTTATCAAAAAAAAACACATTGTTGAACATTGATTAGTGCTTCATCAAGAACCCAAGAAAAACCGGAAAATGTAGTTAATTTGTGGTTTTAACTTAATTTTAAGATTCAGGACATGGTGAAATCAGATTTATTTTTATCAAGAGCCCAAATCATCACAAATATTTGGAAATAAATTCTTCAAACCATTTTGTAGATGTTAAAATCAGGGTTCGGATACTTAACCTCTTAAGCACGGCGGTCCCCCCATTGGACCCCTCCCACCTTTTGTTTTCGAGATAATGTCTCAGGGCTTCTTAACATTTATGAAACTATTAATGTGTAGCACCAGATTAACGGGAAGAATCTCAGCTAACTGAAGATATGAACCATTTTTACCAAAACAAAACACAAGTCTCATAAGAAGGGTCTAAATGACCCCTGAGCGAAAAAATTCTAACGCACTGCGGCACACAATTCAAGATAAAGATACCTTATTACTTATCGTAGCTGCACATACAATATAGCCTATTAAAGCTGAGACTCCACTGATTATTTAGGTATAGTATCATCACTGAGCGATCCGAACTTGCGACAGGGGAAGCAAACACAGACATCACAACAGTACCTTTACGGAGCTTTTACGGCAGATCATCTCACCGTAGCTGTCAATTAGGTCAAAAGACGTGTTCAATGGCATTAAAACGAAAAAAAAAATGTCTACAACTGTTGATCCATAGGTTGATAATGTACCTGTTCCTTTAAAAAAATTATTTATAATCCACTCCATACACAAATCCTAAGCAAATCCTCGATTAAGCAGTGATACATTCCTTCATCTTCTGGGATTGTCCTCCGAATGGTCAGGGTGCTTAAATTGTTACCAATATGTACCTCCAATTTTGAGTCAGAAAACCCTGGTGCAAATGTAGGTTTTGAGGATTCGGGCAGTGTCACAATTAATGTCAGAGTCTCTCCAGCACACTGCTTGTACCAGCGGAGTTCTCTGCGCCTTATCTCAGTATTAGGCAGAGCACACGTTAAGGTCGCAGATTCACCAAGTTGAACTGTAGTCACTGGAGCCAGCGCATCTGAAATAATTGACAGAAAACAAACCGTGAAACAGTAAAAAATATTAGTGTACAAAATGAGTATTCATCATGCAAAAACAAGGTATCGGAACCTTCATATATCTAAATGTAAATATTTAACTTAATACTTGCACCTACATCCTTGATGAAGAAGAAGCAGTGTTACCGATAGCAGTAGCATCTTGACAATGTCTCTTGTTTTTTGTTTTCAATGTGTACAAAAGGTCTCATGGCCGCCCATATGCGTGTCACTCTGCATCTGGTTTTCACAGAATAAAGATTTGAAAAAGTGCATTTCCTGTGTCAGTGGTCCCATTCTGATCTTTTTGAAGCATAGCACTTCATTCTTCTCAAGTTATTTAAGCAAATCTTCCAATAAAGGTCTCTTTTTTTTTACTTAATAAAAAAAGTAAAACTGTTAAGACAGCTTTGGACGACAAAATCAATGACAGTGAGTATGAATGAGTAAATTACGAGGCTTAGTTACCAGTCTTAGTTATAAGGAAACTGGATTCACAAAAGCCTAGACTGTAAAATTAGCTACACTGTGTTTCCAGTGAAGTTACCAGACACAAGTATCACCAGTAAAATATGTTATAAGAGTCATTAAATACTAATCTCATAATGACGCACTCAAGTAAGAAAAGTTTACAGATAATTCTGTTTACTTGAAATGTTGTTTATCCACAAGAAATCTAGTTGCAATAATGGCTAGCTTAGTCCAGATGGGAATCTGGAGCATCCTGGGGCGGAGCGGCCTTTTTTTTTTTCTTCGATAGAACCATACGTGGCTATAGCAGCTCTTTTCATCCGTCATTCCTCATCATAAATGTAAAAGGTTTGTGGAGTAATAAATAAATGCAAATGTAAAGAGAAGCTAGGGCGGAAAAGGGCGATATATTGCAAACGTTTAAGTGGTATCGATCCTTACGAATTAGAAGGGCTTCTAGCTAACATTATGCTAACTAAATGCTAACAAATCATTGGCTCACCATGCAAAACTACTCGTTATTGAAAAATGAACACTAAGTATGAACCTTTTTGTGTCCCAATGTTAACTCGAGATAGGCTTACATTTTAAACGGTGTATTCACTATTCAGTTTTTTTCTGATAATTCAGCAATTATTTGTAACACTTACAGTAAACAGCCAGCGGATGTCACTCTTACACGTATTCCCATTACCTGTAAAGGCGTACTTGGATGATAATGCTTGAACTGAGGTATTTGGAGAGTAGGCTACAAAATAGAATAGAATAGAATAGAACCGGAGGGATGAAACCCTCTTTAATGGTCACACATGCAGAGCACACAGCACACACAGTGAAATGTGTTCTCTGCTTTTAACCCATCCTAGTACCAGGAGTCTAGTACTAGGAGCATTGGGCAGCTATTGTACAGCGCCCAGGGAGCAATGGGAGTGAGGGGGGAAGGGGGATGTCCGGTGCCTTGCTCAAGGGCACCATGGCAGGGCCCAGGAGGTGGACTGGGACCTCTCCAAGTAACAGTCCACACTCCATATTTAGGTCTGGTCGGGGACTTGAACCGGCGACCCTACGGCTCCCAGTCCGACTGACTGAGCCACTGCCGGACGTAGCAAAAAAGTTGCCTGTTAATAGAGTGATCCATGGATGATGTGTCTTTGACGGCCAAACCTTGAAGTTAGCATTGTAGTAGTTACATGGGATTTTGGATTATAGCAGAAAAAACATCTTTGTGGTAAACAGCAGAAGTTAGACGCTAACATGAGGCCATACATAGGGTGGCTCAGGATTGTCCACCAATCAGATGATGATGGTGGTTATAAGCCCAGTGGTAAACATGTCAAAGTGTCAACATTTCTTTAGTCGAGACACTTAGCTAGGTAGCAACATTTTCCTTTGTGGTTGCAAATCATTCGACTGCTCAAATAACCCAATAATTATTAACCCCCCTCTAGTATTTGTGTCTCCCCCCTTACTTCGGTGTTCCTGATTACATTTATCGGTCTGTTTTAACTCTACTTACATTAACACTAAAAAAACACCATCACCAAATGTTATTAAACACCCTTTTAAGATGTAAACAATATATCAAACTGCTGGATTACATGAATAAATGCAATGAATATAAACAAATATAGGCTGAAAATGTTTTCCAAAATTAACATGGTTGTCGATTTGTGGGTGTGTACTATCTGATGGATGAACATAATCTAGGTCAGGGGTGTCAAACTCAATTTCATCTTGGCTACATTAGCATTATGGTTGCACTCAAAGGGCCGGTTGTAACTTTAAGACTATATAAATATACATATATAAATATATAAGTTATATATTCCATAATGTATTATATTACATTATTGGCTCTGCATTGGATTATTATCAGGTTAAATATGCCAAAAGAAAGACAAAGACTGATTAGGTTTTCTTCAGCTTAGTATTATAAAAAATCATTTAAAAGAGGAAGCAATAAATTACACAACTCCCAATTGCGGTTAGATGTTTTTACAGAGCATTGACCGAGACATTAAGTAGATGACGGTCATGGAAGAAGTAAACAGATTTGAAAATTCATAATGTATACAAAAGGGCAGAGGAGAACATCTTGAAACGGTTATGTCTGATGGCCCTAAAAAAAATAATAACAAAATCATTCCCCCGATGATTTTTTACATTTTCTTTAATGAAAAACACACTTTGGTTAGTATTTTAAGATAAAAGACGACACATACAAACACATGCAATCAAATATTGGTGAAACATCGAAAATAAAGAGAATATCTGTTTGCTGCTATTTTGGCTTTAGCATTAATCCAAATGTAAATCTTTGTCAGAGGTCAGTATGATCAACCAATTTACATTGTAATAGACTCAAATTCACATTCAGCATTTAACTTGAGAGTACACACTTTCTTCAGTCTCCACCTCTCTCTTCTTCCCTCCTCTTGTAGCCTTCCTTCCATAGTTCAGATTATGTCCACCTTCAGTCTGTGCAGCAAATACAATCTCCATTATTAAGAGACAGCTTTGTTGATAATGATTGTTTGATTACAGAATTATAATGGTCTATTATATTTGTAGCGGACTGCTGCTAAGAGTAACAATCTGTTGCCATAGACACAGTCCTGATATCCAAAAACATGAATGATGTTAAACCAATATTAAATGTCAAAGGATTTACCTCTTTAGTAAGAAGCCATGTAATTAACTGGATGATGAGAATTATGTTAATCAAAATAACCAAAAAGAAAGAATGTCGTATGATTACTTACAATATCCTGCACAGGTTGGCTTGAGTTGTCATGTCTCGAATGCAAAGCGACGTTTTCATTTCCTAAATATGAAAAGAAAACATTAATATTATGAATTTATTCCCCGGCAAATGGCATAAGTTCATATTATCTACATTGCATTATGGGGTTAAGTGTATTTAAAGTGGACCTATCATGCTATATTTGAATAATATAGTGTAGGACCATACCTATATAAGGCATATTTATACTTTTTTTTTTTCAAAATACCAAACAGATCATGCATTTAGCCATGCCTCATTTCGCTCAATTTGCACTTTTTTAGCTCTGTAGGGCTTATTCTGTGAGAACAGCACCACCTACAGGCCTGGCATATGTACTACAGCGTCTCCAGCGCTTTCGAACGGCAATGGCCGTGGCTGTCTCCTCCTGATTGGTGGAGTTGGCCCAATAGCCGTAGCGTCACTGTCCTGACGTCAGGACAGTGTTCAAATCTGGATCAGTTTTTATCAGATCCGTTGCAGCCCCTTTTTTAGAGATTTGGGTATGGAGGAAAATAGAGAGGGTTGGGTTTTCTGACACTTGGTGAGTTCCCTGGAACACCGGGGACACATATTCATGTATAAAAGACGTAAAAAGTGCATTTTGCATGATAGGTCCCCTTTAACATAAATGGAGCAACCAATATGGAGAATCGTGCTGCAGATGTTTGCTGATAAATTAATATAATAATATTCAGAATAACAGATATCCATGTAAAAAAAAATGCATTTGTTAAGTATAATAGTATCCAAGAACATGAGGTTAAGGTTAATGGTGTCTCTCATGATGTCATGCTTCTAAAACTATTTAAAGTAAAATAAATGGCGTATTCAACTTTTTGACTAAATCAACAAAACGTACCTTTACATCGTGAACAACCTGCTCTTGAAGTTTGGAGGCAGAATAAATAATGTTTCCAATGATAGAAACGACCAGCAGAGTATTGCTATCGCCAGCGCTATAACTTCAGAGCTTGCATTTCGCTCTAGAAAGCAAAGACATTAAACACATTAATGATGTGGTTCATTGTTCGTAGACATTAACGTCCATATTAAACAAAATACATCGGTATACATACCAATTTTCAGTTTAGTTACATCTCCAAATAATATCTCTCCACATGTGGCCACAGCACAGTAGTAAGTCCCGGCATCAGAGGAGCTGAAGTTCTTTGAGAAGTGATGGAGACAACTCTTCTGAGTGTCCGGCAACTTCTCACATTCATCTTGTCTTCTTCCATCAGTGTAGATGATGCTAGGACGAGATTTATCTGAACCAGCTCTGAACCAGAACACACTGATGTCTCCTTGACATATTTTATTCTCAGATTTAGAGAGGACTGAACACTGAAGGGTCATCGAGTTTCCTGGAGGAGCTGGAACAACAGAATAGTTTGAAGTCCTCTGAGTGTTTCCTACAAAACAAAAATCTGTTTTAAATGTATCCCATTTTATCTGACTTTCTAAAAGTATTAACATGAATCTGCTGATATTTAGCAAATGTGGAGCTGCTTTATTAGTACAGATTTCTTCAAAGTGAAATTAGATTGTTTAAATATCGATTAGAGCTTTAATAAAGATAAAGCAGAGCATATAACGTAATTACCAAGTTTTAACCATATGTTTAAAGATATGGTGCATGGCAGAATTGGCATCACTTTTAGGGTTGAGTGGTTAACACTGTAACTTTCTCAAATATATACAACATAGCTGGTAAATAAATCAACATCCAAAGTAAATACAAATATATGAAAACAAATAGAATAATTTAATCTTAATTGTATGTCTAACTGAATTTGTATTTTAATTTGTGTTAAAATAAGCATTTACAAAACTCATTCTAATGAAGTAGATCACATTTACCTTTTAGTAACAAATGTGTCCCACTCCATACAGGATTGCTATAACGCACTGTGATTAAGCAGTAATACATTCCTTCATCTTCTGGGATTGTCCTCTGAATCGTCAGGTTGCTTAAATTGCTATCGCATTTTACCTCCAATCTTGAGTCAGAAAACTCTGGTGCAAACTCAGGTGTTGTAGATCCGAGCAGTGTCACAATTAATGTCAGAGTCTCTCCAGCATTTTGCTTGAACCAGTAGAACTGTTTACTGCCATACTCAATATTAGAAAGAGCACACGTGAAGGTCACAGATTCACCAAGAGGAACTGTAGTCACTGGAACCAGCGTATCTGAAATAAATGACAGAATACAACACGTGAAACAGTACATGCATATGCAAGAACACAAAAATGAACCCCAATAGTAGGCATGCACATTTTTACTGAATACTTGCTCTTACATCCTTGATGAAGAAAAAGCAGTGTTATCCATAACAGCAACATCTTGATATTGTCTCTTGTTAGGAACCTTTGGGGTATTTCAGTGAGTACAAATGTTGAAGTCACATGATCATGATTGTGTGTGTCAGAGTGTACCATGCATCTGATTGGCTCTCATAGAATCAAGATTCAAAAGTGCACTTCCTGTCTCACTTGTTGTGAAGCATATCATCTCATTCTTCTCAATTTACCAAAGTCATTTTAGCACATTTTCCAAACCAGGTTAGCTGTTAACCGGGTTACATTGTGCTGCCAGAGACAAAGTATATCCAGTTAAAGAACATTATGTTCTCAGAGTAAGAAAAACGAACTAATGAATGTAGGATATATGTGTGTACACAACAGTACAAATAGTAAAAGTAAAATAGATAAGCAACAACTGTAAATCTCACATTTGTAATAGGAAATGGAATTCTCTTAGCTACTTCGCTTTGGTAGCTTTTCTTTTGTCACTGTTATTTTAATCTAAATGTATAAAGGATTTGTAAAGAGACATTGTAGGCAATATATAGAAATGTAACTTAGGTAAGACATTGATCCTTACAAATTACAGGGGCTTTTTGCTAATGTTAAGGTAACTGAATGTTAACATTTTACGTTTTCTAAGCATGCATAATTAATCTACCTGTGTCTTGAACAATAAAAAACGTTGCGCCGCGGTTTTGGTCCGGCGTCCTCCGGCATCATACCCGACCGGGCGCGTTTCAGAAGAATTTCAGAAGCGGAGCGTCTTGCGTGTCGGCTCGCAGTTTTTGTTGACTTGGGCATATTTCCTTGACAGGCTACTTTGTAAAGACAAAGTTAATAATAATTGTAATATTCCAGTTATAAACGACATGAATCAAAGATGTGTTGCTGTATTTTAGTGGTGAAATGGACCCGGTGGAATCTAGGGGTTAGCCTAAAAAATGGCAGATTTGTTGTTGATGACACATTTATATTACCCGTCAAGGAGTAAGTAGAGATACTGCTCCCACTAAGGTACTAGTGAGTACATCAAAGTTGCCCAGCAATTGAATGATTCAGATATGTGTCTTTGTGCGCTGGAAGATAGCAAAAGTATGGAACTTAACCTGTTAAGCACCAAGCCTGTTTTTCATGTTTCAGGTTCGAAAATGACATGCCCAAAACAAATGACTACAACTTAAATTCTAAAAGGGTTATATGAATATTTTTTTTTATCAAAGCAAGGTTACATCTGTGAGTTGGATGTAGAAGTGTCAGAATCAATATAGATGTTTTTTATTTTAAAGAAAATTCAGATTTTACATAGTAAAAAACTGTAAATTATAGTGTCCGTCCAAAATTCTTTTTTACAGATAGTGAAAACTACCCTTGGATGATGGGTTAGTAGACTAAAGCTTTAGGAATCCAAAGTACAACATATAATAAGTACCCTGTTCAAGATTGATACAAAAAAGTGACATTTGACCTTTTTAGAGAGGTTTAGCCAAAACCACCCCACCTCTGAGGTGATTTGGGTGAAAATGTTTTTTTTTCCATATCTCTGGCCCCCCTTGGTCGATTTTGATGGTTGACACCTCTTTCTGACCGTTAGAGCCAATAGAATTGAAGGGGGAGGCCCCCCACACACACGTTGTGAAGAGAAAAGGTGGGGGCTGCGTGCATGTACATTTGCAGCAGAGTGGAAGAATCTCTCCTTCTGGAATTTGGAAACTAAAAAGCAGTTTTATTGCTTATGGATTATCAGAAATAATTTCAAAGAAGGCACAGATACATAGGATGAACCTATGGATTAACTGCAGCATCGTTTTTTTATCGTTTTAATGCCATTGAAGACCAGTTTTGACCAAGGTAAGCCATGTTAGCGTTTCTAGCTACTTAGCTCCACATGTTATGATGTACGCTTTCGTTTATAGCGTCGCAAATGTTTATCACTAAGTGTTGAGGAGGCACCACTAGATTCAGTGTCTCCAGGACACCAAAAACGAGTGGTTGGCTGTGCATCTAGGATAAGTAATAAGGGAGTTATGAGTGAGTTTAAGTGCCGTTTTAGGTTACATTTTTTCGCTCGTGGGTAATTCAGAGGCTGAGCATTGTGGGTTTTTTTTGGAAAAAAAAATTAAAAAGATCAGTTAGCTGAGTTTCTTCCCGTTACATGGATATAAAACATTCATAGTTTTATTCAATATTAAGATTCCTTAGACGTTGTTTCCTGCAAATGACGCGTTTTTCCGCCCGGTACCGGGCGGGCCGTGCGTAACAGGTTAAAACGATAAAAAACTGTTACGGTTTTGTATTTATGTTTTCATTTTCCACCTTTGTTTTGAAATGTTTTCCTCCTTGTGTCTTCTCTGTTCCTTCTTCCTGTGTTTGCCTTCCTGTCGTTAGTTTCCCTGGGCCCGTTCTCATGTCATCAAATGTCCCTCCTCGACTCCTCGACTCCTCGGTCCTCCGGTAGTGACCCGGAAATGAATTTTAGCGCGCCATGTTGAAGGACATCTCATTTCTCGAAATGCACATCGAGGACCGAGCATCGAGCGTCGAGGAGGCTCTCTGGAGGAGCTATAACCGAGGATACACTGATGGTCCTCCACGGTCCTCCACGGCTCCTCCGTGGATGCATTTCCGGGAACAGAGATGTTTCAAAGAGTCGTGACGCACGGCCGGACTTATCTCAGCCAATGACAGCTCTGCATGCATCCCCTGGATATTATTTTATTAACTGCTTTCATCGCGACGCGATGTTTACAGAGAGAACAGCTGTGAGGTCCGTGCAGAAAGCAGAGCAGTGTGTATAATATATATCACTCAGTATAACAGGCCTACTCTCTTTATTTGCTTTAGTTTTAGTAGATATCTACAAACAAAGAGTCGATATTTTTCTAAAACCATTTAGTGCTTCACATAATAAAATACACAACGGCTGTAGCCTGATTATTATGCTTTAGGAGCTGTAGGTGCGTGTGTGTGGTGTAGGTGTGTGTGGTACAGTGTGTGCGTAGATGCAGCGGACAGACAGGTCTCAGTTGGTTTGGTGTCCTCTGCTTACTTTTAATACTTGTAAATAAAACTTTTGGCCCGTAATTTATTTTCCTCATTGTAGCGACCAGAGAGGGGAGAGGGGGGGGGGGGGGGTATATCCCAGTCTTGTTACGTTATTATGAGAGTGCTCTGTTTGATTCTGAAATTGTATTCATTTATATAAATATATATAATAAATATATTATATGTGTGTGTGTGTGTGTATGTGTGTGTGTGGTCCGCATCTGTAGCCTGTTATTGTCTCATTATACCGCACTGTGAATGAATGAAAGTAATATATAAGTCGTCATGAACACATCTGTCCATCAGACAGAGGGCTGCTGTGCCTCCTGTCATCATTAATGGACGTCTCTTTAAAATGACCACTCAGAGGAGAGGAGTTCTCATTTCTCTAACCGCCTGCTGCTTCCCCTCCTCTCTCCTCGGTTCCCCTCCTCGACTCCTCCGCTCGCATCTCCTGTGGGCGGGACTAAGTCTCGAGGATAGGAGTCGAGGAGGGGAGTCGAGGAGGGACATTTGATGACATGAGAACGGGCCATAGTGTGTCTGATTGTCTGATTGTGTTCACCTGTTGCCCTTGTGTTTCTGCCTCCCTTACCCCAGCTGTGTCTTGTCTTGTGATTACCCCTCTCTGTATTTAGTCTTGTCTTCCCCTTTGTGCCTGGTCGGTTCATTGTTTGTTTTTCCTGTCTCCCTCCATGTTGGTCACGATCGTTTTTGGTATTGTATCTTCCTCGTGTTACCTATGTGTTTCATGCCATGTTATTTACGTTCATCAGCTTTTTTTTAAAGCTCACTTTTGTTTTGAAACCCGCTTCCCTTTTAATCTGCATTTTTAATGACTGATTTTAAATGCCATTTTCATAATGTCTTCCATTTTTGTAAAGCACTTTGAATTGCCTTGTGTTGAAAGGTGCTATATAAAAACTTGCCTTGCCTTGCCTTGCCTTGCCTTGCCTTGCCTTGCCTTGCATTTGGGTCCTACCTTTTGCCGAACCCTAACAGAATGAACCGACCAATTATGGACCCAGCGGATTATGATTTTGATTTTGATTTTGATTTGCTTTCTCTGGATTACTCCCTTCGATGTCTTTATGCTGAGTGGAGTAGAACCTCGACTAGAAGGGAGAAAGAGGCTGTCCTTAAAAAGCACAAATGGAGGTGGATAACGTGCCATGGCTGAGGAGCTCGTTGCCTGAATTTCTCAGAGTTTTTTCGCGTAGCCCTGAGTGCCAGTCTCCATTCTCTGACCCTTTTTTGGGATCCCGCCTGGCGTTTGGAGGTCCACGGAGCCTCCAAAAGACCTCAAAGAAACGCAAGGTCAGGAAGCCAGCTCATAATCCAGTACCGGCCCACACAGCCATGGATCCGTGCACCAGTACCGGGCCACACAGCCATGCTTCCGTGCTCCATTACCTGGCTCACACAGCCAGGGTCCAGGCTTCTGTTCCGAGCCCAGCAGCCATGGTCACTGCTCCAGAACCGGACCTTACAGTCATGTTTCCGTGCTCCAGTGCCGGCCCACACAGTCATGGTACCGTGCTCCAGTACCATCCCACACAGCCATGGTTCCGTGTTCCGGTTCCGTGCCCAGCAGCCATGGTGCCTGCTCCAGTACCGGCCCACACAGTCATGGTTCCGGCTCCAGAACCGGCCCACACAGCCATGGTTCCGGCCCCAGTTCTGGCCCCAGCAGCCATGGTTCCGGCCCCAGCAGCCATGGTTCCGGCTTCAGTTTCGGCTCCAGTACTGGCTCCCCGGCCGACGCCAGCCCCCCGTGTTTTGTCAGTGGTTCGGCCCACTCCAGCCCCTCGGGTCCTGTTGGCTCTCCGGCCGACGCCAGCCCCCCGTGTCCTGTTGGCTCTACGGCCGACGCCTACCCCATGTCCTGTACCGTTGGAGGTCCCGCCGACTACTCTTCTGCCGGGGGTCCTGCCAACCCTATGTCCTGTGCCGTTGGAGGTCCCACCGACTACTCTTCTGCCGGGATCTTGCCAACCCTATGTCCTGTCCCGTTGGAGGTCCGCCGACTACTCTTCTGCCGGGGGTCCTGCCAACCCTATGTCCTGTGCTGTTGGAGGTCCCGCCGACTACTCTCCTGCCGGGGGTCTTGCCAACTCCATGTCCTGTCCCATTGGGGGTCCCGCCGACTACTCTTCTGCCGGGGTCTTGCCAACCCTATGTCCTGTGCCGTTGGGGGTTCCGCTGAGGGTCCTGCCAACTCCACGTCCAGTATCGTTGGGGGTCCTGCCGACACCTGTTCCGCTGTGGGTCCTGCCAACCCCATGTCCTGTCCCGTTGGGGGTCCCGCCGACTACTGCTCCGCCGGGTTTCCTGCCAACACCAGATCCTGTCCTGTTGGGGGTCCCGCCGACACCTGCTCCGCCAGATTTCCTGCCTACACCATATCCTGTCCTGTTGGGGGTCCCGCCGACACCTGTCCCGCCGGGGGTCCTGCCAACTCTGTGTCCTGTCCTGTTGGAGGTCCCGCCGACACCTGTTCCACCGGGGGTCCTGCCAACTCTGTGTCCTGTTCCGTTGGGGGTCCAGTCGACACCAGCCCTTGCTCCATCCGGGGTCCCGTTGGCACCGCCCATGTCATGTTCGGGGTCCCGTCTGCACCTGTCCCGTCGGCTCCGGTTCCTGTCCGGCCGATGCTGGGTCCTGCCCGTCCTCCGGAGTTGTCCCGTCGGCGCCTTCCTGCCCGGCCTCCGGAGCTGTCCCGTCGGCGCCTTCCTGCCCGTCCTCGCCTTCCTGCCCGGCCTCCAGAGCTGTCCCGTCGGCGCCTTCCTGCCCGTCCTCCGGAGCTGTCCCGTCAGCGCCTTCCTGCCCGGCCTCCGGAGCTGTCCCGTCAGCGCCTTCCTGCTCATCCTCCGGAGCTGTCCCGTCAGCGCCTTCCTGGCCGTCCTCCGGAGTTGTCCCGTCGGCGCCTTCCTGCCCGGCCTCCGGAGCTGTCCCGTCGGCGCCTTCCTGTCCGTCCTCCGGAGCTGTCCTGTCGCCGCCTTCTTGTTCGCCCTCGAGCCCGGCCCCCTGAGTGCCGCGGTCTTCGCCCTCGAGCCCGGCCTCCTGAGTTCCCCAGCCGCGGTCTTCGCCCTCGAGCCCGGCTCCCTGACTCTTCCAGCCGCTGCCTTCGCCCTCGAGCCCGGCCCCTTGAGTTCCCCAGCCGTGGTCTTCACCCTCGAGCCCGGCCTCCGGACTCTTCCAGCCGCTGCCTTCGCTCTCATGCCCGGGCCCATGAGTTCGCCCGCTGTGGCCTTCGCCCCTTTTTGGACTCTGCCTTGCCCCGGGCCGTCGCCCGGACCCTTCCGGCCCGTCCTCCGGGACCCCTTCCGGGCCCGTCCTCCGGACCCCCTCCACCCACCCTTTTGGCCCTGCGTGAAACATTTTCACCCAAATCACCTCAGAGGTGGGGTGGTTTTGGCTAAACCTCTCTAGAAAGGTCAAATGTCACTTGTTTTGCATCAATCTTGATACAGGGTACTTATTATATGTTGTACTTTGGATTCCTAAAGCTTTTAGTCTACTAACCCATCATCCAAGGGTAGTTTTCACTATCTGTAAAAAATAATCTTTGGACGGACACTATAATTTACAGTTTTTTACTATGTAAAATCTGAATTTTCTTTAAAATAAAAACATTTATATTGATTCTGACACTTCTACATCCAACTCACAGATGTAACCTTGCTTTGATAAAAGAAATTATTCATATAACCCTTTTAGAAGTTAGGTTGTAGTCATTTGTTTTGGGCATGTCATTTTCGAGCCTGAAACATGAAAAACAGGCTTGGTGCTTAACAGGTTAAATGTTCTTGTTTATTTGTGAGATGCATGGCACAAAGAAAATGCCTGCTTTGTTTGGTAGTACTAGTTCTTGTTCCAGTCTGTTACTGTCACTTTGTTTTTGACACTTTAAAATACTACTATCCTACAAAAATGCTGTACAAATCAGATTTATTATTTAATAAATAACATTTTTCAAGTAAAAAATGGTTAAATTTCAAAATAAATATCTTTACATCTTTTTTTCAATATCGATATTATCGTACCGTGAGTTTTTGGTATCGTTACATCCCTAGTAAGTACTTAACCACTTCCGGTTCTCTCGTCTTAAAGTCAGTGGTCAATGGCTTTTAGTGAGAGGCCTTAATTAATTAAATAAATATGTCAGTAAATGCAGCACTTGAGAACGACTGCAATGATAACTGACTAAATGAGACTACTCAACGTCATCATGCCAAACACGAGTGAGCCTTGAGTAAAGCGGTGGTGACGCCCAGCCATGCGAATGTAGTGCAGTTAGTTTATCACCTAATATAAGCTTTTTACTTCTGCTCATTGCATTTATGCCTCAAAAATAATAGAAAAAATGATATACATGATGTAAAGATTATCTTGCTGAACAGAACTTTCAATTATCATAAACAGATCCTATTTTCAAAAATACTCCAAAATCAAATGGAAAAATACAATTATTTTTTTTGTCCAGGGATCCCTTGCCCTGCTACCTTCTGGGTCGGCCCACAAAACTGACATCTCTGCACCACTCTATTCTCCTTTGTAAGAGGGGTTAAACATGTGCAGTATGTTCATAAATCTGAGCTGTATCTGTATGTGTGAGCAGAGCAGCAGGTTCAATTGCTTATCAGTTTGGTATCTCTTGTGAAAATTCAATTATTTATTAGGAAAAAAGCACACACAATTATCTTTACATAGCATTGACACAGACAGTACACAGATTTGGAAAATGTAAATGTAGAGACTTGAAACTGTATGATGCAAGTTGTTGTTCACAACTTTGATAACTCACAATGAAACAAATATGTATCCACTCATGTGTACAGTATGTCTATCTACACAAGCTTACAGTAGCTTTTATATTACTTTTGTGTCATGAAGATTACTTATGTGTGCAAAACATATACATACAGTACAATCCATTATATTAATTGAATTCATGACATTAGGGGCTAGTACCTTTCTTGAACAGAATGAAAATAAATATTGCATCTGCAAAGATTAGCAAATCCAGTATTACACCATCAAGCCAACCCAAGAGCCCGGGCATCAGTGTAGATACACTCTTCTTTCATTGCTTTTGCACCCCAGTCCCTTTGCTAGATTTCCTTCTGATGAAGGTTGGTGCAGAATAAATCAACGAGTCATCATCTGTCTGTGAAAATATAGAGAGAAATGTTATGAGACAACATTTTTAGAGGAAAAACTATGCTAACAACTTTACAGGCTTGTCTTTTACTCTACCCACTGACCTCGCTGATTTTGACCCGCTGTTGTTTCATTTGTATGCAGAGTAACAGCAGCTGTATTATAATGACACATTAAAAAAATCCATTCATGTAGGGCAGCTCTTGCCAAATATGTTTGATATATATTTGTATCAGTGAATGTACTTACTGTTGCAAACACCCAATATTTCCCCTGGAGTTTCTTGATTGCATAAATGAGAAAGGCATTAACAATCACACATATAGCCAAAGCAGCACCTAACAGAAATATGATGGTATTCTTCTGCTGCTGATTCAACATGAAGTCTGCTGACACAATGTGGGGAAAAAAGCAGATAATGAACATTAACATTTGGCGTGATTATGTTCTGGACCATTACTTGACCTTAATCAATCTCATATGCTACATTACTAATTACAGTTAACATGATGCAGTTACCTGTAGTGTTGAGTTCTGATCCATTTCCAGAAATGATGTCCTCACATGTGGCCACATCGCAGTGACATGTCAAAGCCTTTTATTTTTATTGTCATTGTACACAGAGTACAACGACAATAATCTTATAGAAGCTGTAGAGACATTTCTTTTTGAGGGTCCACCTGGTTCCTTTTCATGTACTTCAACAACGTTTCCTTGAGTATTATTAAACTTTGATTAAAAGCCTTGAAACAGCACATATTTTTTCTTCTGGTCGTGTTTCGTTCGGAGTCGGAGAGTATTGAACACTGCAGAGTCACAGAGTCTCCAGGACGGACTGGATCAGTTGGAGAAACTGCAGTGCTTTCAGGTTCTGGGAAATGTAGTTTCAGTTAGATAGAAATACGATCATGATTTTTAAAACAAAGCTGCAATCAGTATTAGGTAAATAAATTGGCATTCAAGTATATGTATTATTACTTCATATTTATACTGACTCAAATACAAATTCCTTGAGTGAGATTACAAGTATCTCATTAAAGATACTTCCTAGTTGCAATTTATTGTTTCACTGGCTCTCTTATTTCTTGCTGTCATTCAATCAGTGTCGTCAATTTGAGCTCAAGTTCACATAAAGATTAATTATAGTTAAATAAGTAATAGTAGTTCAAAATGTGTCCCCCAATGTTGCAGAATAGAAGTGCATACATTTCTTTGCAAATCTACTTAAGAGTAAAAATGATACTGACAATAAACAATTTTTACATTCTAGTTGTTTATATGGAAAAAGAAACTAAGTACATGAAACAGGAATTGTAATGCGTTACTAACTAACTGGCTGTAATGAAATAAGAAGTGTATTTACCTTTAACTCTTAGGTCAGTTTGTGTGAGGAATATGATGTTCTGTTTGCTTATTTGAATACAGTAGTAGACCGCAGCATCACTTAGCTTTGCTTCTTGAATATGTAGAACAAAAGTTCACGCTCTTCTGTAGCTGTGATGCGATCATTACTCTTAAGGCTAAATGTCTTTCTTAAGACTTCAGGAAAGTCTCCAGAAACAATCCTGATCCAAAACAAGCTTCCCGAAGACTTGCGGGGACATGTCAGCTCCACAGAAACTCCAACACCAACAGTCTTTGTCTCAAAGTTTTTTTTTTTGTGCATCCTGAAGACATTTTACATTAAGACAGAGAAAAAATGAGCTCTCTCAATTATTGTAAACATGGACACACACATCTGAAAATCAATAGGACATTTTACATGTACTTACGTCCCACTGCTAGCATCAGCAGTAATAAAATACGATCCTCATTTTCTGTTTATTCCACTTGAGACTGGTGCAATTTTGACACGCATTAAAAAAAATTCACTATAATGTCATCATATCAAGTGGGAGGTTACAGTTCAGAGCAATCTCATTGGCCTCCTAAGTCGCCTTTTAGCACCACAGCGGAAATATAATGAACCATCAACTGCCTTGTGCAGCCTGAACACATGAAACAAAACCAACAGCCCACTTTTCATGTTGGGTTTCTATTGCTGACACAGAGTTAAAACAGTAAATGATCTGATGTTATTGTGAAATACTATTATAAACAACAGAAAAACCAAAGAGACAATATCACACAATACATTTTCTGTTCCATATATTTGTATTTATGTGTTGCATGGCCTTATTACCAGAAATCCTCAACTAGATAGCAAGCAGTAATATGTTTGTAATTCATGGCCTGTTGTATTTCTTAACATTGTTTTAAAGTATTCGAGATTTTAAGATTTTGCAAATGTTTCTACACACTAATCGAAAAATGTGCATAATAAACAGGTTGACTGAAAGGCACATAGTCCTCAGATACGCAGTTCATTTAAAAATATGAATCATAACAATAGGACTTAAATTGATCAGTTTGATTAATCTACATTTAGAAAGTATTTGTTACACTATTACACAAAAATGGAGAAGCTGTCTTATGCGGAATATAATGGACTCCTAGTGATAACCTGCCCACTCTGCCTGTCAGTCACCTGTTGCAAACATAGCAGACAGAGGAGAGCTCTTACCACATTGTATCACCTTTATACATAGTGGAGAGAAAGGCAAGAACAGCGCACCACTTTATTAAAGATCCTTAAGTGTTTTTAAATGAATAACAGGAACACCGATTTCAGTCAAACTCTGGCATTAGAAGTATTAATAAAACTGAGACCCCCATCATCCCAGCCACAAACTGTTCTGTCTGCTGCCGTCTGACAGGCGGTGACGCAGCATCAAGTCTAAACCAGACTAAGAGACAGTTTCATCCCACAGGCCATAAGACTGCATAATGCCGAGCTCTGTTAAGTGCCTCCATAACCTAAAGCATGCATCTCTCTGCATCTTACAATTGATTTATCTTAATGTTAATCACAATAAACAGTATTTTATCTTTTCACTAAAATATTATATCTTACATGTGTATAGACTCCTGCATTTACTTTGTCACTTATAACATTCTCTGCATTATTCATTTATTCATTGTTTATTGCTTTATTTAATTCTGACATGTATATAGTTTACGTCATATGCATTACTTGCCCATTGGTCTTGCAACATAATCTGCACTATTCTACTGTTTCTTGTTGCACTTACTTAGTTTTTATCGTTTAATGTTCGATATATATATATTATGTTGCATTGTTGGATGAGCTTGGGATTTAAGTTTTTCATTGCCATATCTACAATGGATAACGTACACTATATCTGTTTTCTTGTCTTTTTTATTACTGCCGATTTTTATTCATATTTTATTCCTTTTTTCATTCCATTCCATTGCAATGTAAATACTGTTATATTTTACTGTATTTTTATTATATTATTTATTATTTTTAATATTTTTTCTAGTTCCCTACCTGTGTTTTAATTCATGTTTTATTTTTATTTGTATGTACGCACCATGACGTCAAGTCAAATTCCTCGTATGTGTAAACCTACTGGTAATAAACCTGATTCTGTTTAGAAGAAGCCTCAAAGCATACCTTACCTTGCGATCCTCAGCCTTTTTTGAAGTATTCTAATTTTACAGAGCAATGCTGTTGCTTCTAACAAGTGAAATCATATGCTTTGTACCATCTACATTTTCTTTGTGTGCACAGCACTGCCTGCATTTGGCAAGCTGACAGAAACAGATTGACATGCATTCACAGTCACTACTGACAGACAAATGATGCATGGAAACTTAGGGACTGTTGTGGTTTGGCTTCAAACTAACGCGTCAACAGAGAGGGGCTTCTGCCTTTCTCACTCTCTGTTTTAGCCTCAGGAAACTCGGCATGCACTGCTGATTTTAAAAGTGAAAGTGGAATAATAAAACATTTCAGTAAAGGGTAAAGTCATGACATGACCGTCTTTTTGACCAACTTAAGTTTGCCAAATAATCAACAAAAATCTGTCTGAAAGCTTTACAACAATCTGCTCCACTGCGCAATTAATGCAGCACTTATAGCAGAGTACTCAGATGCAAAGAGTAGATGGTAGCCTCTTTCTCTTGGTACTTTTACTGAGCACAGAAAACGAATTAGCATTTCTTGCAACTTCCCCCTCACTACATATAGTTTTGAACCCAATAGTCTTGTGTGTTCTGAGTAAACAGCGTTGGGCCTGTCTGTCAGTGTAGCTGTTGCATGTGGCTTTGCTTGTTCTCACACCAGACATGAAAGGGCTTTACAAAGTGATGAGAGGCTAGAAGGATGGGGTTTTCAGTTGCCTCCCACAATTTCTTCATGCTGTACATTTTTAGACATGTTTTATAAAGTTGTGGTGGCTAAAACACGGACATGCTAAGTTGCAGTTCATGTTCAGTATATTAGCAGCTGAGCCACTGCCCCTGCCATGTATTTCTTTTATTATCATTTCCTATGTACCACATTTCACTGCAATCCCTAGTGTAGTGATTTCACACAACACAAACATCTTCGACGTACCGATGCACTAGATAAACATTGGGGTATTAAAAAGACTGACTAGGATACATCCTATGGAAACATTTGTCCAGATATTTCACTCTGGATCAATGTGTGGTCTGACCGGCAGACCCTTGCCCCAATTGTGGCTGAAATACACGTTTCATATATACATAACTAACAGCATGGGTTAATGTTGATGGTCAAATGAGTGACATGTTGTGTATTTTAAGAATGATTTGCGAATAGCTTTACCGTATTTATGCCTCAGACTTTGCGCAAAATCTAATCCAACAGTTACACACATATTTAGGTGTAGAATATCACCATTAAAGCTATAACAATTTGTGTCATGTAACCAATGTACTTTTATTTAAAAAAAGGTTATACAATGATTTTAAGCAGATTGGACATCATTTCAAAATGATATATATATTTTTTCCAGTTATAACATTTCTCCAATTTCTGAAAGTGAAGCAATATTTACAACATTGTAAGTGTGATGGAAACTTCTGAAGCAATGGAGACGAAACTCAGAGAGACACTGGGTGAGCTGGAACTTTGATGGCAAACACTGATGGTTTATTATGGAGTTACGGCCGGAGAACTGACAAGACATGTGCTGCCGCCACGAGGTGAACAGCGGTTGCCAAACCAATTCTGAAGATCTCTACCCCAGACCCATGTATTTAGCTGGTTCTGAGAGAGTAATCAATATTGTGCATAACAAGATAAAACAGGCAAAGCACTAAAACACCTCATCAGCTGACGCCAACAGGCAGGAATAGGGAGACAAAACACTGAGAGCACAGCAGCCCAAGGTTGCAGGCCTGTGCTCAGTGAGGGCAGTACAAACTGACTGGGTCAAAGGTATGGGCCTAGGAACATATTTCCCCAACAGTAAGCTTTAATCAGAAAGTCCAGTATATTGTTAGTCCATCACTAAAGACCTGACATCGGTGTAGATCGTCTCTCCCTCTGCTGATTTTTATTCTTCCTGTCTGCTCTGCCAGTTTTCCTCTTGGTGAAGTTGGTGCAGAATAAGTTATTGAGTCCTCATCTCTCTGCAAAAATATGGAAAAATGTTTGAGATGGCAAAAGTTATATTTACATGTAGAAAATAAAATGAGTCAACAACTTTTTTAAGTCACATCTTCTCTTTTTGACCGTACCTGCTGCCTCTGCTGATCACCGCTGGCTGGTACGGGATTTGTTTGCAGAGAAAGAGAAGCTGTATTATGAAATAAATAATTTGATGACATATGATGTAGGTACAATTACACAAATTTGTAATGTAAATCTAATGTAAAAAAGTGAGCTTTTCCCAATAACTGTCTGATTGATTGAGGTATGAGAAACATTATTTACCGTTGCAACTATCACAAGTTTTCATCTTGATAGTATAAATCAGGAAGGCGATCACAATCAAACTTATAGCCAAAGCAGCAGCTAATAGAAGCAGAACTACGATGGCCTTCTGCTGATCCCCCATCTTAGGTGCTAAAATCATGGAGAAAAGGACAAATATGAAAAATCACAATGCATGTAAATTGGATTCTGGTTTATAAGGGTTTCTACCATACAAAATGAATGATTATTCAAGATGTGTAAACGCTCTGCAGTTACCTTCAATGTCCAGTTTTGTTCCATGTCCAAATAATATCTCCCCACATGTGGCCACAGCACAGTAATAAGTCCCAGCATCAGAGGAGCTGATGTTTTTAGAGAAGTTGTAGATACATTTCCGTGGAGCTAGCCTCAGGACTATTCTCACAATCATCTCCGCTGTTTCTATGGGTGTAAATGACACTGGGATGAGATTCATCTGATCCGGCTCTGAACCAGTACACTCTGGTTTCTCCTGGACAAGTTTTGCTCTGAGATTCAGAGAGGACTGTACACTGCAGAGTCACAGAGTCTCCTGGAAGGACCGGATCAGACTGATGGCCTTGAATAATGGCAGTGATATCTGGTTCAGGGCCTGGAAATATAAATATATAGATAAAGTATACGTTTTTAAAGAAAGGTGAAATCTATGTTTGCTGTATTTCATTTCAGAAATCAGAAATCATTCACGCATGAGGTAATTTATAATGTTGGTTAGTAAATAAAAGACAAAAATAGTAAGCTGTCATATCAAACAAAAGGGGTTTAGTACATAACACATTAAGAAAGTAGTCAAATACAATTAAGTTATGTAGCAGACAGTAATAACAAAGATAAACAGTATAAATGATTTACCTTTAACTCTCAGAAATGTCACATTCAGAAATGTCATGTCAAGTTTGTTTACTGTTATGCAGTAGTAAACTCCAGTATCGCTTGGCTCTGTTTTACTTATTTGCAGGAGAAAGGTTCCAGGCCCTTGTTTTGCTGTAATGCGAGGAGTCTTGTCAACACCATTATAATCAAAAGAAATGTTCCTCCCAAGACTTCAGGGAAGTTTCCAGGACCATGCCTGATCCAGAACATGTGTTGGATCCAAGAATTGCTGGCGTGAACAAGTCAAAGTCACATCATCCCCAAGACTAACAGTCTTTGTCTCAAGATCTGATCGTGTGTGCATCCTGAAAAATATAATAAACACACTGATTGATTTGTGATACATTAAGAATAATTAGCACACAGCTGAATGATTATCAGAACATGACAATTCATATAATGTATCTCAAGTCTAGATACTTACGCCCCACTCCAAGCATCAGCAGTAAATAAACTATGATCAGCATTTTCTGGTCAATCCACTTGTGGCTGCCGGTAAATTAAATCGTATTCGAGTAGATTCGCCTTAATGTAATCATATGAAGTGGGAGGTTACAATTTTAGAGCAACTGATTGGCCTCTCCTTATTTCATTGTACCACCACAGTGGAAATGATATCACCCTTTGTTTCAACCTAAACACATGAAACAAGACCAAAAGCAAGCTTCTGTTTTTATGTTTCATGTTTGTTTTCCTTTAACTGCACAGAGCGTAAACACACACAGCATATGAATCGAAAACAATCTTGATTTTCTTTTCATGTCCAGATGGACTTTTTTGATGTGGTGCAATATTGCCACTGTCCAGTATGATATACACAAGTGGCAAACTAGGCTGTCTGAGGAGCTAAGCAAACAAATACCTTTTGAAGCGATTAAATGTGTTTGACCTATACCATAGTTTTACTTTTGACCATCGAGCAATTGTGTTACAGGATTAATTAAGAAGAGAACAACATTAACATAATTATAATAATATGTGCATAATTCCGCCAATTGTAAAAAAGAAAGCTGTTTAAAATATGATCAGCGTTTTCTGGTTCATTACATTATTACATGTCACGCTTTTACCCAAAGCGACTTACATACACTCAATACTGTGGGCAATCCCCATTACACATTACAGCACCAGCAGTTAGGTTTTGACATGATTCATTGCTAAAATGAACGCTTAAAGCCAATTTCCTGGTCACAGAAATGTGAAGCAATGATTTGTATGCTGGCTAATAAAGGAAGATACATTTGCAGGTAAAGGTTGCTCCATTCTTTTGTATTATAGTACCAAACAGTTTGGGAGTTACATATTTTTAAAAAGGATGTTCAAAGTTTAAGCAACTTCAAAAACACTCCTACATCTCCTACTGTATAACGCAACATTTTTTAAATAGGTTTACTGATATAATATGCCTAGGTCTTTTAAACTTGATCCCTCCCGTTTGTAATGGTTGTTTCTGTAACAAATGTGTTTGATGGATGTAGTGAACCATGTGGAAAAGTCCATTATGAATGTATCCAAAGTAGACCAGTTTAAAAACTGCTACTTATTTAATAAATGTGTAAGCATACACACTAAAGAAATTGAAACTTCAGAAAATGGAAACTGAAATTTCCTGTGATCCTGCGCTCTGTAGCAAATTATTAACCCTGACACTTTCAGAATTGGGATTAGATTAGATTCCAAGGACGTAGCAAAAATATTTAAAGTTTGTATGGATTCCTGAAAGGGATTCTATGAAGTGATCAAAACCTCATTTCTCATTTGCTAACTGCCATATTTTATTGATAGTAAAATGATTAATCAAAAATATATATTTATTTAGAATAGCTGAATATTCATTATAATACCATTAACATTTCAATATAAATGCATAATTTGTAATGCATCCAAAAATGTATAGGCCTGTGTCTCTAGGACTTATCCTACCACATTGTTGTTATTTAAACATGCATGTATCTTTTTGATTTGTGTAGACATAGAACATATAAGCTGCCGTTTGCCACATTGACAAGAACAGAGGATATGAAATACTGTGCACACCAGCCAATTGGATGCTCCACGTCATAAATGATGAACACCCCCTCTGCCTGTCAGTCACTTCAGCAGGAAGAGCACAGTACAGAGTTTGGGCTGTTAAAACATCCGTCCTCTACAATACACTTCATTTCAGAGAGCTTTAGAGAGCAAGAAGCAGAGCGACACTCTCAGAGTATCAAAGGAACACATTTGTCCTGAGGCGATTTACAGAAGAGAAAACCGATGTACACCAAGGAAACAAAACAGATCATTTAAACCGACTATTTACAAGGCGCTTAACATAAAACAATGTGCCGCCATAGTGTCTGTGCACTCTTACACTACTGACACTTATTAAAGGAACACCTATCAAGTCAGCAGTCCAGTAAAACTCCCCACACTCAAGCATCATTTTTACAAAAAATAAAGATTTAGGGTTTCTTGACAACTCAAAAGGTGTATAGAGAATATAATAAGAAATAAATAGCTTATCTATCTATATGGCCAACATTTCCAGAACATTTGTCAGAGCTGCAGGTTGTGGTTTGTGACTTTCTTCAGGGTCAACAGTTGTTGACATTGACAACAAGCCATAACATGCCTTGTACTTTCACACAAACAGTCAGATATAAATGCATTCACACTGACAACCAGATGACGCATGGAAACTTCAGCGCTGCTGTGGTTGGGCTTCACACTGAGGTGTGAATACAAAGGGGCGCTTGTACCTTTATCATTCTATAAACTTCAGTAAGCTGGGCTTGCACTGCTGATATACTTATTTTTGTTTCAAATGGCAAGTGGAATACCACTAGTCACACTATGTGATGATCCTTTTTAATTTAACCTTACTGCAAGTTATTGCCTTTTATCTGTAGTTGCAGTTAGTCAGGGGAGGTGCCCATCATTTCCTGGTTCGACCCCCATCTTTCAGTCAGAGCAGGAATTTGAACCGTGATCTAACATGGTGATATAATTGCAGCCTGTCTAATTGAATGTTTGATAAATCAATACAGTTAGATTGTAGATTAGATAGATGCTTTTGCATCTTTAGAAATAATCTTGATAGACATGTTTTTACTTTAAATGAGCATGTGTAAAACTAAAACAATGATGAAGCCTGCTGAAGTCTCATGTAGCTCTCACTTCACTTCACATCCTGTTGAAGCCATAGTTCTGAGTAACAGCCTTGATGCTTGGTCAAAGGGTGGAGGGATGGCCCACCACAACGCATGACTCTCAGTGTAGCTGTTGCATGTGCTTTGCTTCTTGTTCTGAAGCAGAAGGTCTTTACAAAGGGATGTCAGATCTGAAAGATGGAGTGCTCGATTCTATGAAGTAGTTGCCTTCTGACTTTCTATTTTGTATTTAGAACAAGTAAGTAAGTAAGTAAGTAAAACTTTATTTATATAGCACCCTTCTCAACACGGATGTACAAAGTGCTTTACAGTACAGTACACAGGACACAATTCACAGTACAACTATAAAATGTAGAGTAAAAGGCATAAAACAACAGCAGGTAATACATAGGATAAAACATAGGGTAAAACACCAATGAAAGACAGCTACTAACTCACCTCCTCCGGCGACCCAAAGGCCTGTCGGAAGAGGTGGGTCTTTAACTGCCCCTTAAAAATCTCTATTGAGGCAGAGGCTTTTATTTTCGGGGGACAACAAACAAACATTGTCTTTTGCAAATACAGTACATATCAATTGTGTGTGAATCACAAAATATTCCCCATGTGTTTTGTCAGCCTTGCTTCGGTCTCTCCCTCTTAAAAGCACTATGCAAAAATGAAAAATTACATGTATGCTGTGTAAAATATTATACACCACTTATTTCTCAGTGGAAATTGTCCACAGGTGTAACGATAACATGGTTATTTGCAAATGGCATGGCCTAGTCCCTTATGTTTCTGGTTTTACTTGTGCTTTTCCTGCTATAATGCATTGACATGTCTCTTGTTAAAAAGTAATTGTTAGGGTTAAAACCTGATCTATTTGGGAACATTAGAGAATCACAAATGGCCAAGACTGGTTGTAAGACTATAAAGTTTACAGAAATATAGGATGCACAAAATCATATAAGGGCAAAAAAGGAAAAACGTTGAGTACTAAATTAGATTGAGTCAAATCTAAAATACATGAAGGCATGCTCTGGAGTTCACTGCCCATAAAGCAAGGGAGTTTTAGGTGTGTAAAAACAAAAACTCTGGGATACTCTACACAATATTGTTCAACTTGAGAAAATGACAATGCTCTACGTTACAGAGAGCACGATCTCAACACATACTTTAACCTGTAAGTTCTTCACATCTCTTGGTGTTGGTGATATTTCCTCTCACCTCTCCCCTACAGCTTTCTACCACCTACACTGTGGCTATTGTAATGTTATGGAACAAAACAGCTAGCCCACATATGGCGCATTTCTACTACACGGCCTCGCTCGGCCTCGCTCGGTATGGCTAGGCCTCGTTAGGCCTTGTTAGGACTGGCTCACTTTATGGCGCATTTCCATTACAGTTTAGGAACTGGGGTAGTATCTATAGTAACGCAGTGTAAACAATAGCTCTAGCTAATGCTATCTGCCTTAGCTAGCTATGTAGCTCTTCGGGGCTCCATAAAAGCATGGGTTGTCGAACATAAATGTAAGGATAAAATAGACTTCTTTGTTAGAAGTGAGCTTTAGAATAGATAGGGACACAACGCTTTCAAGCAAATAACAGAGCGTTAGCAAAAACGTACCATGCAGGGACTCAAGTAACGCAGTTGCAGAGTCCAGACCTCCCAACGTTAGCCGGTCTATGGCCGTAAATAGCGTCCAACAGGTCGAACCACTTCCAGTTTTTCCTACCCGCACCACTCGTGCCGTTGTTATCCTTGACTAGGCGATATTCACTCCATTCATTTAGTTTTTCTTTACACTGCAGGAAAGTCCTCGAAAATCCGCGTTCGGACACAGTGCAGAGACCTCCTGAAACACTTTTAAATTGAGAGTTGTTCCGTCGAGCTCCCACTGGATTTTGTCGTCCGCAATCAGATGGAGGAACGTCGTCACTTCTTCGACTGACCACGGCATGCTTTTTCTTGCCATTTTTGTAGCTCCTCTGTTTACAAAATGCTGTTTATAAAAATGCTGCAAGCTTCGCTAGATATATGCGACGCTAGGGATTATCTTGCGCGCAACGATTGTGACGATTCTCTCTGACCAATCAGCAGTCGAGAGTGTTGACGTCACTAGTTTAGCATACTCAGCCCTGTTTGTTGGCCCGGAAAGAATATCGATTTTATGGGGCCAGAAAATCTGGAAATAGTACCCGCTAGCCGGTACTACGCTAAGTGGAAACGCAACCAAAAACGGGCCCCGCACGGCTCGGCACGCTTAAAGCAAGCTCCGCGCTGTAGTGGAAATGCGCCAATAGAGTGAACAATACAAAATACAGCATTGAGCAACTCCAACAATGTCTTTAGTGTGTGGAGCCATCCAACTCACTGCTGTTGCTCAGTAAGTATATCCAGTATGTAAACCAAACATCTTATTAAGCTACAGAATTAGTTTTCTGTGATCATATGGAATCTGCAATGTACTTGATAAAAACAGATGTATTTGCTAGCTAGCAGTCGTCATGTTCCCACATTGCTTTCCTTTTGTCTGTTGAATACAGTGACACTGAAATAACGTCTCTGTGTGTGTATTTTTTTGTTCTCATGATGGTATGATTAAAACGACATTCGTAAAATGTGTCAATGGGGTTTTGCTGTTTAAATCGGTCCTGTACTTCTTAGCTAAGCACCCAAAACTGAACAAATATTTTATTGTCTAATCAAAGGGGCTTCTTTGAAAAAGGAAAATCTTAAAACATAGAGATTTCTGATAGAAAGAAAATGGTCCTTTTAAACGTAGGGGGGAGGTAATTTCATACATTTCAGCCAATCACAACAATTGCTACTTTGTAGATGTTGATCTTCTTGTGAACAAACCTTCATTTGGTTGGAAAGACATCAGTCGTGCGAGACGACAGAGCTGCACCACAATGATCGGTGAACTGGCTGCTTTGATTCTTCTTTGTACGATGTGTAAGTGCAATTCTTTACTCCTGTATGAAAGACAGTACCATTTGATGATCTTAAAGATGATCTCCTCCAATAAACCTTTTCTTTGTCTTTTTTCTTTAGCTCTGATTGAAACGGCAGAGGATCCTCACCTGATCTCTTTGGATGTGGTAGAAGTTGGTGGACATTTTACTTTTCAATGTCCAGTTTTGGATAACAAAGTCAACTACTTTCTCTGTACAAGCAGTCTCTTGGACAAATGGCCCAGCCAGTCTTTAAAGTGATTCTTGGCAAACTAACAGTTACTGAACCTTTTTTAGATACATGGTTCACAGCAACAAAAGAGGATACTCATTATCTTTTCACAATCAGAAATGTCAGAAAAGAGGACGAAGCAACATATTTCTGTCTCACTGGATGGAACTATTCACAGAGTTTTGGCATTGGCATCTTCTTGGCTGTGAATGGTAAATATATATTACTTTCAGTTATTATGTGAAGTCTCATGCCATACAAATAATTGATATAAAATGTTATGTTTTCTTTTACTGAATCATGCAGATCAGCGGAAATCTGTCTACGTGAAGCAAAGTCCGAAGACCAAGTCAGTCCAGACCGGCGACACAGTGACTCTGGAGTGTTCACTTATCTCCAAAAACAACGAAAGCGCAGATCAGTGTCCAGGTAGACACAATGTTTCCTGGTTCAGATCTGGATCAGGAGAATCCCATCCAAGCATCATTTACACTCACAGTGAGGAACAAAAGGAACGCAGTTGTGTCTTCAGTCTGTCCAAAACTATACACAAGTCCTCTGATACCGGGACGTATTACTGTGCTGTGGCTACATGTGGACAGATCCTGTTTGGAGAAGGAACTACAGTGGAGACAAGTACGTTTTAAAGTCTATTTAAATTACATTTGAATTTTGTATTTATATGTATATAAATATTAAGTGGATAAGTTAGAGTGGATAAAGTCATTAACAACAACTACACTTAGCAAGTATTTTATTGAGACATGAATTATAAACTGATGAATGAACCTCCTTTGAAACTCATCCCTTCGTAAGAATGACTTTTCTCAGATTTCAAATTAAAAATATACTGATATTTTGTTGCGGTGTACGTCTAAAAAGTAAGACTTCATTGGTTTCCTTATATAGGAGATTCAGAAACAGAACTGAACCCAGTTGTCCTCGTGCTTGGAGTGCTGTTGGCCTGCTGTGTGACTGTGATTGCCTTTCTTATTTCCTATGGATACCGAAGGAAATCTTGCAAAAATTGCAAAGGTAGGCTCAGCATATTATACTTTAGTTTCAGTTATACTTTTTTAGGTGGAACCATAACGATCTAATAATCTTGAAAAAATTGCTTGGCTGTGAAAACAGACAATGATTGTAAGGATGGGAGTTTTCACAAGACGTTAAATTGGCTCTAATAAATGATGAAATTATGGAAAATCCATCAATATCCAATATTTGGCTCAACATAGTGTACATGTGTGTTTCTATTCAATAAATGAGATGACGGTTCTAATAGTCAAATACCTTTACTTGTGTAAAACCACCATGGCCACTACTACTGAGTCAATAATATAAACTCCAGAGCTGTTTGTTGTTTTTTTGTGTCATAGTGTTACATAATTGTAAACCTGAGGTCACTTAATCTATTGTGTTGAATGCAAAAGGAGATATTATTATATTTTATTGTGTGTAATACAGAATATCCTATTGAAACAGGAATTATTGAACATCTGATCCCAGAAGTACACATTATCCAGGTAGCCTTGAACAAATAACTTTATCCCTTACTGCTTAAAGCTCTGAAGGAGTTCATCAGATTAATCACAACAACACTGACGGTGAATTGAGCACATTACAACAAGTCAGTGTGTATAACTATAGAGGAAACAACTGAAAATATGAATATGTTTGTTCCTCAGTTTCCTCCAATGTGAGGGTGACAATAATCATGTGTGTATACTCTGAAACCCTGTTTTACATTCAAACAGGAGCAGTGAGTGCTTCCCATTATCTTGGACCGGACATGTCAACTGGGGGTCAATCAAATGACATGGTAAATATGTGGTGGTGTGCTTTTTATTTGTTCAAGACACAGATTATAATCAAAACAACAGTATAATAAACCAACTGATAAGTAGCTAAATGTAATGTAGCCTGATAAAGAGTGACAAAGTTAGGTATAAGTATAAGGTATAAATATAATTAATGATGGCTGTAAATTAGACAAAAGAAAGTGTGTAAAGATCACTGGAAAGCAGTCTATACTCGAGACATGGTCTATATGTTAATGTCACCTAATCGACAAAAGGTTTGTCATTGACGCACATTTTGTTTTTAATTTTGCAGGATGAAGAAGCGAAGGCAGTGACTTATGCATCAGTGGATTTCTCAACAAGGAAAGTGAAAAGAGGAAGGAGAAAGGAGAGAGAAATGCCAAAAGATTGTATGTACTCTGTTGTTAGATCAGATCACTACAACCAGCCACACCCCTCTCTATAGTCAGAGATTCGTGTTGCTTTCTGAATGTGTTGATACAGGAAGTGTGCCAGCATTACTGTAAGGTGTCATCTAGGTCGAGATGTCTGTGGAACTGTTTGCTTCTGTTTTTTTGTTGACATAATAAAACTTGATATTTATAGTGTCCCCTAATATTGATTGACTGTATCTTCACTCAACTACTACAACATACACAGTATGCCTGTGAATTACGGGTTAGCCTCCTTAGATAAACAATGCATGGATTTTGTGCTTCATCCAAGTCTGCGGTGAGGGACTCAGGGCAACAAATCTGTCATCCAGTTGAAGGATAATTATCTTTTAACTGATGATTGATATATATTTATGGTTAGAATACAAATAAAGATTTGTGTTAAAATCATAACGTGGCAATATAACATAACAGCCAAAACACGTAATTCGCGCAACTAGCATTAATCAACAGCAACAGCCCGTAATGGACTTCCTTTTGTAACATTCATAAAGTGAATGTTGGGTTTTGGTTTCACTTAGGAAACAAAAAGAGGTCTCCTACGTCAAAGTCCTGTGCTTATTTTGAGCGATCCAACAACCGTCCCACCCTTATTGGACTTTCTCGTTTGATGTATTTTATATTAAACCACGTAACTTTCAGTAACGATTGCAAGAGACAATCTGCTCTGCGCTTCGTTCATAGCAGGGTTTCCGCTAGGATCTTTTCTCGCCAGTCAAATGAGTAGTATGAAGCTGCAGCGTCGGAGGCAGTCTCAGGACCGCACTCCTGGGACCGCACTCACAGGACCCTAATTGTTTTGCAACATCGCCACCTAGTGAGCAGGAGACATGAATATGAACGACAACGCAGAGAGTGTGAGTAGTGTGAAGTGCTTTTAAAGTTTTATTTGTTTAACATTAATAACAATTCCGGTGTCTTGAAATGAAGTGTGATTAGCTAACATTAACTATGATAGTCTTAAGGCAATACAAACAAACATCTGTTAGCTTATGATAGCTTCTAACAGTATTAAAGGCACTAAAAACAATTATTCGTTAGCTATAGCTTTCGGCAAAAGCATTATTAGCAAAGCATTAGCTTCGTTAGCATATTTGATTATTTGTTTAATGAAACTGTAGCGTGATTTTGGCAAGCCCAACTAGGTGTCCTACATTAATTGTTGATTTAATCACTAATTACAGTAAGAGTGTGAGTAATGTGAATCACGTTGTTTGTTTAAAGTTAACAACTATTCTGGTGTATTCAATTGGACAGCAATACAAGCAACACATGCTAAATGTCATCTGTTAGCCTATGATGACTCACTGCAAAACCAACTGTTAGCCTTTTTGTTTATTTGTTTAATGAAACCGTATGTTATGGTTATGTTATTTAGCAGAGGCTTTTATCCAAAGTGACTCACAAAAAACATAAAATAACCATAATTAACATTAGAATATCAATACAAATAGTTACATAGTCAGTTACATTACTTATTACATTTTTAACAGGGTAATTAGTCATCTGTAACCTACTACATTTAAAAAAAGTAAACTTCCCAACCCTGATCATTAATTATAGTCAGCTAATTAATTAAACTTCAGAGGATGACAAAAGCATGTCAATATGATCTGTCTGTCCGCTACATTAAATCAGCAGTAGCCTAAGTTCTGTCTTCAGTGTAAATGCTTCTTTAATAGTCATTGTATTACTATTTGAATTCATTGTAAATAATCTTAACTGTGCTGACTGCCTGTTTACTGTTTATCAGACAGTCTCATAATTTTAACATGTTTTGTAATATTGCATGAGGTGTTTTAGTCAGTTATTATGTCGGCCTATTCTGTAGGTTCGAATATTATGAAGTTGATTGACTAAGAGTAAGGTCAGCTAAATTAAGGAAGATTTTGTTCAAAGCCTCAATCAGGTTCATGTTCTGGGGTTTTGATGTGGCTAGAGTAGGTAACCTGTGATTTAGGATTAAAAAAAGCCCAGCTAGCTGACGTGTTGCAACAGATTGCATAGTGACAATAAATTAGCTCACATCAACTGGTAGCTGGCTATGTGTGTGTAGCATGAAGGGGCTACAGATTTATTTTCGTTTTAACCCTCTCGTGTAAAATGATAAATACATTAGCTAAACCCAAACTTAGCTTTCATCAAAGATTATTAATGAGAGGTTGAAAACCGTCTCTGCTTTCATGGAAACCCCAGAAACTGGTTGTGACGGCTGCTGTTGTTTACTGTATGGTTAGTATAATCCATGTAGGGTCCAGTTATTTGTATGGGCCAGTGTTAGGTAAGTGCTGGTTTTGTACCCTACATCTATGTTAAGCTGTTCAACGTTCTACTAACACTATTTTATGTAGTTATAATATAATAAGATAATAAATTGAGACAGCTGAGAGAGTTTATCTGTTTGAATGTCCTTAAATTACAGTATTCCAAACAGCAGAACTTCTGTGTATGTGATGTGACTGATAACCTGACATGGTTTAGCCTTGCACAAGCCAAGAACCATGGTAAGTACAGTATGTGTTCACAACCAATCCACGGTTTAATGAGTATTTCCTTTGTGCCAAGAGCTGATCTAGTATGTTGCATCAATGACCATTTCAATGAATTTGACAATTCTTTTGTGTAATTAATAGGGTGTGAAACCAGGCAGAGTGAGTGACATGGTGTTCATTTCCACTAAGCCAAAGCAGTTTACAGTTGCTGACGGTGTAAGGTAATATCTATTGTCCTAAGTAATTGTATGTAGCCTGCAACAACTTTGTGATTGTTGTCTGAGTGTAAAATTGTTCTTAAAGTCCTAATTATTATATAAACATGTTCAAAGGAGTACACGTTACAAGGCCGTGCGGGGGGAGCTGCCAGACCCAGATGTCCTCAAAGTCAGCGAGGTATACAAGGACTTCTCAGCAGACATCGCACCACTGATCACCACCATGGCTTTAAGTGTGGACGTGCCACTGGTTAACTCCACCTTTGGAAAAGTTCAGGAAGGTAGCCCTATCTCATACCAGCATCCACTACCTCTTAGCCGGGTTATAGTGCGTCACCCAGATGCCCCTCCACCACCACCTCTACCTGTGGATGGCTATAGGCTGGAGCCTACTCCTACTCACAGGGATGGAGTGGTGCGATTTTGTCGTTTTTGCAGAGGAGGATATCCTTATACAGCGTATCTGCAGAGACTGCGAGGTGGCTACAACCATTAGGGAGAAGGGATTATTTTTATTTTTATTTTTACATGGACTGATATGCACTACACTACATTAGTGTACCACACTACATCACACTACATTACTGATCTAACATGAATATTTTCCTGTATATAGTTCTTTCAATTGCTAAAACCAGAACCAAGTGTGTTCTATAAGTCAAAAAGATCCTTTAGTCAAAGGACCTATGTGAGGAAGAAAGGGGTGTTTATTGGCAGACATTTAATGTCATATGACGTTATTCATTAACAAAAGTTGTGGATGCTAACTAACTTATCTTGCATTGATCTGTTCATCTGTTACATAAACTAGCATTACTTAAATATGCAGAGACTAATTGAAATGTTTAAATATGTATTTTTTTCCCCCGATATAACATCAACCTATGTTTTGTAAAAGTGTATTAAATGAATCTGTAAAATGTTATCATATTGTGGATTTATTATATTATGTATTGTCCTATGTTATTTTTGTGTGCATTTGTTTTGAGGTTATAATTCATTAGTACCTAAACATAGTATGGTATGACTGCTTTTTGTAACGACCACAATGAAATACACAATTGGTTTGGGAGCAAGAAATCTTTTAATCATTGCTGCCCAGGCTTGCCCATGCTTTCACCAGTGGTCCGTTCTGGTAGTTGACCAGGAAGCAAGCCACATTGAAAAGCTCCTCAATGCTTCCACACACAGACAGTGGTATGGCTTTGTCAAAGAGTTTGTTCTCTTTGACCCTTCTGATGCACCTCTCCACATGGACCCTCAGACGTGCAATGGATTGAGTCTGCCTGACATCCTCCCTGCTCATTTGGGTTTTTTTTACAGAAAGGCAGGCCGGTAAACTTTGCACTCAACCAGATTGTCCACAAGGAACCCTTTGTCGACCATTATTGCCATGTCTGGTGTGAGCAGGCTCACGATGCCAGACAGCTTGAAAATCTCCCGGTCACTCATAGATCCTGCATACAGGCCAGACACAAATGTAATGGCACCATGTGGTGCCATGCCGATCATGGCCTTGAATGTAGCATGTGACTTGTATGTTGAAAACACCTCACTCTGCAGCAGGAGAGATGATGGAGTCTGGCAGAATACTTCAGTGCAGTCAAGCACCACTTGTGTGTCAGGGAAAGCTGAAAACTCTGGTGGAAGGTGAGCTCTGACAACTTCGCGTGGGATCCACAGACGTTGGCTTCCAAGCAGTTGGTACAGGAAGTGTGTCCAGGTGGAAATAATTCTGCTGACTGTGGTGCGGTGAATGCCAAACCGTTCTGCTAGATCCCTCAGATGTAGGCCCACTGACAGGTGCATGAGGAACAGCAGCAGCTCATCTATGGGTGGAAGTTTCTGTGAAAACAAATAAGTGTTAGGCATACTGTAGATACTGTTATAGGGAGACCGGGTACAGTTGTAACACATTTTCCGTGTGTGTGTGTGTGTGTGGCATGTGTGTGAGTGATGTGATGCACTTGTTAAACGGTGGTATAGTGCGCAGCGTGCATAATTATTAATATACATCCATGCTTGTATGCTGCATACCGTTGTTGTTGGTTGAGAGGAATCCGAGCTGCTGGCAGAGGATGCCTTGGCGTTGGTGATCCGCACCATCTTGGTGTTGGCTGCTGGCTCCACCAATTTCCAAAAGGCAAGGAAATGCTTGTATGTGGCAAATCTAAGAATGTAATATTGTTCATGTTAGACATTGTTTTGTTTCTTAAATTAGCTTCCCCAAATGAAAGGTGTTTTTCAAACTAGTGGCCATAACAACATCCTGATAGCCTTATAAACAAACCTGGTGTAGAAACGAATGTCCTCGTCCGACCCTGCCAGGCGTTGTATCCCGAAACGAGATCGCAGTTGTAACACTTCCAGCTGGTGTTGGAGCTCCCTAACCTGCATTTTCAAGGCTTCGTTCTCGTCGGCCACCTGATTTGCCATCACTGCCGTCGCGGATTTAAACAGTACTCATGATCAGGCAGCGCAACTGTTTCCACCTCGTACTCAGCTGTCAAGTCCGGGGTGGGGCTCTCTGCCCTCGGCCGACGCTCCCAAACATTACGTCTTGGTGTAGGTAGCTCGTAGTTATTCCATGCAAAGAGAACAGGTGTAGCTCCTTTCTGTACTCTGTGCAGTCCTCCCGCTGTGACCAATAAGTCTCCTGGTCGAAAATGCCTACTGCACACACGGGTATTTTTTGTGGGGCTGAAATTGTCCCTACGGACCTTGATCAGCCACTGAGCCTTTACCTCAGCATCAATGGGAAATGCATGAAACTTATCTCCCGATTATAACGGGCCGAATTCGTACACAGTGGCACACAGCAATGTAGTGCCGACTTTCTTACCCGCTGGAAGGCCAATCGCTTTTCTTTACCCCGAAATCCGCTCATTCTTGCTCTTGGTGTGTCATAAGAAACTGTCAAACTGTCAAGCTGTAAAAACTCTGTACTCAAACCGGAAGTACTCGCCCCCACACCCACCCGCCGGAAGTTGATAGACGCCATCTTGTGCACAGAGCCTATTGGGTCAAATGTCCGGACAGAATTTATTTTACCGGACACATTTGAAACTTACCGGTCATGTTTCAATAATAATAATAAGAATTGTGTAGCAGAGTTTCCGTTAGCAGGTAATTACCAGACTATGACCGGATATGCTGATGTTTAAAACTCAGTTCATGAGATTCATTTTTTATTGCTTCAGTTTATAATCTTAACAGATCGAAAAATTCATTTTTCAATAAATGATTCCACAAACAACAAACAACATCATTATTACATTCAAACAAACTACTGTAGTAGTGAAGTACATTATTCAAAAGTTTACATTAACTTTTAATAATAACACGGGAGAAACGGATCCTCTCTTTTCCTCTCTCCCTCTCTCTCCTGACAGCCCGTCAGTTCATCATGCAGCACGCTAAACAGTGGGCGGGGCTTCAGGTGATTATGCAGCAGCTGATCTGATCTCTCTCTCGCGTCCGGTTACACTTCACTCGCGTTTATGTCCATATCGATCAGATCCAGCTCTCCTGATCGGCCTTTATAGAGAGCACAGATCAAACTATTAAGAGTGAATATCGGCCGATAATGATCGGCGGCCAATCGATAGGAGCATCCCTAATTATTACCGGACATTTTGACCGGCAGGTTTTGAATTTACCGGTTTTTATTACATTTTACCAGCTAAAAACCGGTAATTACCGGCTAACAGAAACCCTGGTTCATAGTACTAAGTCTCTTACGAGAACATTGAAATTCAATGTTTCCATTGATTACAGACACATACTGTACAATTCAAGTTCTTAATTGGTCCGCGGAGCTCCTCACACACACACACTCAGCCAGCCTTATTTTCTCAGCTGCAGCTCTGCGGATTTCTCAGCCTTGACTCAGCCTGAGATAGCGGGACACGGCGAGGCCCGACACGGCGAGGCCCGACCCGGGCCCGATCCAGCACACACACAGACCCACAGCCAGGCTGCGGGTGTGTGTGTGTGCTCCGGCCGAGCTCGAACAATTCAACCCCATCTAACATTATTTAACTTTTCTGCAGTAGCAACGTGTACCATCCGTAATCCTAAAACCAACGAGGTGGCAGTGGATGAATCAACTGACCTGGTAAATATGTTTGTAACTTTGAAAATAAGCACCGAATATGGAAGCAAAAAGCATCCTTGTACATTTTTCTGACTTTAGACTCAAACATTCAAACACTAGACTTGGTTTGGATGAAGTGTTTTTCATTTTACAGGCCTAATATTTAAGGAATGTATGTTTAATAGACTATATGATTTGCAGGATGGAGACGAAGAGGCGGTAAACTATGCAGCACTGAATTACTCCACAAGAAAAGTGAAAAAAGTGAAGCAAAAGCAAGAGTTACCACAGGAGTGTGTGTACTCCGCTGTGAGAGCAAACCACACACAGCACCACACGCCCGTATGAGCTTTGGCTTAGCTCAGCTTTGCATGTTTTTAACAAATGTTGTGCTGTTAATTACTTTGCTTTATATTTTGCTTTTAAAGAGCTAGTTGTTGATGTGAAAAGCACGAAAGAACACTGCTTGTTGCAGAGGCATGAGGAGCGACTGAGAATGGCTCAAGTTGATAGAGCCTTGTTGTTCGGATCAGGGGGTCCCAGGTTCAAACCCCACTGCAGTCAGCATGTCGTTGTGTCCCTGGGCAAGACACTTCACTCCAAATTGCTCCTGTGGGGATTGTCCACAGTATTGAGTATGTAAGTCGCTTTGGATAAAAGCAAGTAACAAGTAACAAGTAACATGTAATGTAATAAACTTTTCAAACACCCGGAGAGAATATGTGGGTAACCAATGTTCATCAAAAACCAAGGCTGCATCTAAGATAAGCCATTAATTGTATTACTCTGCATTGTTCTTGTAGATGGAAATGATTGAAAATGTGTCCCCTGAATAATCATCACCCAGCAGCAAATGCAGTGACTGGGAACAGTTTGGAACAATACTGTGTAGAATATATGAAAGTAAAAAGGTTTGCTAATATTGATTTATTGACAAAAATGACTGGTTACTTTTAGTTCTTTGACGGATAAAACGGGTTGATCTTTGCATGAACTACATATCATTTTCAAAAATGATTGTTGTATGTACATTTAGATATATGGCACACATATTTAAAAAAATATATATGTTTGCTGTAATTGTACTAGTTTTGTAATAACAGAAGAAGAAGAAACATGAAAACAGAAAACAATCCAAATGACTGCTTTTCACCAAAATACAGTAATGAAGCTAAATTTGCTTTAAAAGACAAAAAAACAAGACCTTTTAATGCCCCCTGGTGTATGGTACGGAGATGAGCAGAACATAGATTATTTATAGAGGAAATAGAGTCTTCCTGCTTTGTTCTACCAAGTTGATAAAGACAAAGGGTGTATGGCGGCATAGAATCAGTGTGACGACAGTATACAGTAGATGTTTGACAGATATTCACTAATATCTGAGCGTTTGACAAAAAAGTTCAACATACAGAAATGGAACTAAATGTATTTTTTATTTAAACTCATTCAATATCACTTAAGCATAATAAGAAAAAAACATCAACTAACATTGTATGAATAATGCAAGCTAATCCCAACATGTTATAACAGCTTTAAACTTAAACACATTAACATTATATCACATTTGGTACAAAGACATCTAATCCAATCCAGTTAAAAGGTGCCGTCTAAGATTTAAATCCAATATACTACTAGCAAATATCTACTTACACTGCGCTAGCTGACCGCATTATGTGTCTATGCTAAAAGAAGAGCTGGTTTGATCCAGCCAATCAGCATCAGGGCGTTTATGTCTGTGCAGAGGACAGGGGAAAGGAGGGCCATGGATGTGTAAAGAGAAAGGTAGTGGGAGCAAGAGGCAGGGTAAATACAAAGGGGGTATTTGTTTTAAGATCAAATATCAACAATCTTTCTTGAGAATCGCTGACTCAACATTTTACTCAGATCAAAAAGCCTTGGCAGCCGTGTAGACCCCGGGCCAGTTTCCATCACGGTGAAGACGACAGTAGAATAAATCCACGGGTCTTCATTTCTCTAAGGAATATATTACAAATTATTTGTGATGACAAACCTGATCGAGTTGCATCATAAGCCTTTTGCAATGTTGATCTTACCTTTACATTCCTTTTAGCAACATTTTCTTGCAGGGACACAGCAGCTACAATATGTAAACAAGATAAAAACAAATAAGGAAGACCTAGTTTGTAAAAACAATGATATTAGCATCATCTAAATAATGTGTTATTCAGTGAGGTAACTTCTATTACCTTTATTATGGCAATAATCACACTTGTTTCTCTTGATGGCGTGAATAAGGATGGCTATAACAATCACACTAATAGCCGAGACCACAGACGGCAGAAGCAGAAATACATCGCCAGTCTGTAAATCACCAAAAGACCGTAAGCCGGTTCCTGAAACATGAAAAGGAAAATGCAGTAACATTTAGTTAGAGTAAAATAAAATGTACCTACATCAAAGAAGATTTTAATTTACTGTCATTATTTTCCTTACAATCGCTCTAGATTTGATTTAAATATAATTTGAATTTGACGTCTAATCAACACGTTATATGCAAACGTCCCTATCAAACCCTGAAACAAATGTGCGTTAAACCACTTGGATTGCTCATAACCTAACCTATGATATATACAGCAATCGATGTTTGAACCCGCACATGTTCATTTTATTACAAAACTCATTCTAATGAAGAAGATCAAATGTACCTTTTAGTAACAAATATGTTCCACTCCATTCAGGATTTCCAAAAGACTCTGTGATTAAGCAGTGATACATTCCTTCATCTTCTGGGTTTGTCCTCCGAATTGTCAGGTTGCTTAAATTGTTATCGCTTTTTACCTCCAATCTTGAGTCAGAAAACTCTGGTGCAAACTCAGGTTTTGTAGATCCGAGCAGTGTCACAATTAATGTCAGAGTCTCTCCAGCATTTTGCTTGAACCAGTAGAGCTTTCTACTGCTAAACTCAATAGTAGGCAGAGCACACGTGAAGGTCACAGATTCACCAAGAGGAACTGTAGTCACTGGAACCAGCGTATCTGAAATAATGACAAAATACAACACGTGAAACAGTACATACATCATGCAAGAACACAAAAGTTAACCCCAATAGTAGGCATGCACATTTTTACTGAATACTTGCTCTTACATCCTTGATGAAGAAAAAGCAGTGTTACCCATAACAGCAACATCTTGATATTGTCTCTTGTTAGGAAACTTTTGGGTATTTCAGTGAGTACAAATGTTGAAGTCACATGACCATGATTGTGTGTGTCAGAGTGTACCATGCATCTGATTGGCTATCATAGAATCAAGATTCAAAAGTGCACTTCCTGTCTCACTTGTTGTGAAGCATATCATCTCATTCTTCTCAACTTACCAAAGTCATTTTAGCACATTTTCCAAACCAGGTTAGCTGTTAACAGGGTTACATTGTGCTGCCAGAGACAAAGTATATCCAGTTAAAGAACATTATGTTCTCAGAGTAAGAAAAACGAACTAATGAATGTAGGATATATGTGTGTACACAACAGTACAAATAGTAAAAAGTAAAATAGATAAGCAACAAACTGTAAATCTCACATTTGTAATAGGAAATGGAATTATTTTAGCTACTTCGCTTTGGTAGCTTTTCTTTTGTCACTGTTATTTTAATCTAAATGTATAAAGGATGTGTAAAGAGACATTTTAGGCAATATATAGAAATGTAACTTAGGTAAGACATTGATCCTTACAAATTACAGGGCTTTTTGCTATTGTTAAGGTAACTGAATGTTAACATTTTACATTTTCTAAGCATGCATAATTAATCTACCTGTGTCTTGAACAATAAAAACGTACAGTAACGTTATCCTACGTTAGTACATTTAAAAAATGTTTTATTAATTGTGAAGAATGTTATGTTACTCAGCAGTTTCTTTGGTCACTTTAATTAAACAGCCAGTGGATGTCACTCTAACCCAGGGGTGGGCAATTATTTTTTACAAGGGGCCACTTCAGAAACTCGAGCTGTGTTGGGGGGCCGAATCAAAAATAAGTTGAACTTAATTCTGCTCAATATACCAATACTGAAAAGGTGTTTTACAGTATGTTAAAGATAAGAAATGAATCAGCTTTATACAAAAAGAAATGAGTGCTTTTGATTTTTGTTTTTCAGTTAATTTTACTTGTTCAGTGAGAAAAATCCAGTCTGTCTTGGGCTTGAACAAGTGCACGGAAATCTGGTTCAATGTCTGAGGTGGATATGCGAAGGACAGCTGAGAGGTGATCATCAGTGATAGAGGATCTGTATCTGGATTTGTTGAACTTCATCACTGAGAATGTCTGTTCACATATGTAGGTAGATCCAAAGAGGACCATCATCTTCTGAGCACGTCTCCTGATGTGTGAAAAGTTCTCCTCTTTCAGGGAAGAGTAAAACTCAGGCAGTGAGACTGACCTAAAGTGCTCTGACAGAAGTGTGTCAGACTGCAGGTCAATGAGTTCAAGCTGAACATCACTGGGTGCATCATCCACATGGCATGTAAATGGGGAAAAGATCATGTTCATTTCATTCTCAACTGTTTTGAAGTCTTTAAATCGCCTTGAAAACTCACCATGCAGTGCTTCTAACATGGATGAGTACCTCTGGAGGTGATCAGCTGATGGTGTGGCTTCCTTCAGTGTTGGCAAGTGCGTGAGAATGTTGTCCTCCATTTGGCTTGAGAGAAGCTGCAGCTTTCTCATGAAAGCCTTCACTGCACTGTACATGTCATGCACAAAAAGGCCCTTGCCTTGCAGTTTGACATTTAGTTCACTCATTAGTGCAGTCACATCTACAGCAAAACCAAGGTCTGCCATCCAGTCTGCATCTGAAAGCTGTGGGATGTCGTTTCCTTTCTTCACACAGAAGTCTTGAATCTCTTCTCTCAGGTCCCATACTCTTTTCAGCACTTTGCCCAGGCTGAGCCACCTGACAGCTGCATGGTAGGGTATGTCACGATGTTCAGTCTCACTTTCCTCCAAAAGTGCAACAAACTGTCTGTGATTCAATGCTCTTGCCCTGATGAAGTTAACTATTTTAGTTACAACATCAACAACATGGTTAATTTTTAACACTGACTTACACAACACTTCCTGATGTATAATACAATGCAAAAATACCTATTTCTGCTCAGGGTTAATTTCTGTCACTTTATCCTGCATTCTCTTCAATAGTCCAACATTTTTCCCTGTCAGATTTGGACAACCATCCGTTGTCACGCCTGCCAGCTTGTCCCATTTCAGTCCCAACCTTTTTACACACATGCATTTACCTCCGTGAACAAATCACTCGCTGTTGTTGTCCCTTTCATTGACTGCATGGCTGCAGCTCCTCCGTGATTTTGAAGTCTGTAGTTATCCCACGTAGGAAGATGGGTAGCTGGGCAGTGTCACGTACATCGCAGCTCTCATCCAAAGCCAAGGAAAAAAAGTCAAAGTTGACCGCTCTGTTCTGCAGCTGAAGCTCCAGATTTCCCGCGATGTCCTCAATTCTCCTCGTAACAGTGCGTCGGAGAGCGGCACTTTCTCAAATGCCTCCTTTTTCTCCGGGCATATTAGTGTCCAACAAACACTCCTTAATGAACTCTCCCTCCGAAAACCGTTAACTTTTAAGACATAACTCGTCTTGACAGCTGCATCTCTGGATGTGGAATGTTTTGTGAAAATGTGTTGTTGGCTTTGCAGCTTAGCTAGCAAAGCATCCGACCCCTTTGCCCGCTCTTCCTCAGACAGGTTTTTGTATTTATCTGCGTGTTTGGTAGCATAGTGGCGACTCAAATTGTACTCCTTGAACACAGCGACCTGCGCACCACAAACTAAACACACAGCTTTACCTTTCACTTCTGTAAATAAATACTTAGCGGTCCATGTCTTGTTGAAAATGCGGCATTCACTATCGATCTTTCTTTTTTTTCCCTTAGCGGACATTTCGAGGACTAGCCGGCCAGCATCACTCGTAGCTGTTCACGGCATAAGCGTTTACGTAAAAAATTAAAAAAACAGCAGCGCCCTTTTCAAAATAAAAGCAACACAGTTAGAAAAGTATTTACGCCATGCAAGCAATACAGCTGTGTTGCTTTTATTTTGAAAAGGTTGCTGTTTTTTTCATTATGTTATAATTTATGATCAACCTCACACGGGCCGGCCAAGGCCGGCCAACGGGCCGGATGTGGCCCGCGGGCCGTAAAATGCCCACCCCTGCTCTAACCCTTACCCTCGATTCCACCGGGTCCATCTGCGTCGCGTCACGGCTGCGCCGCGGTTTTGGTCCGGCGTCCTCCGGCGTCATACCCTACCGGGCGTTTCAGAAGCATTTCAGAAGCGGAGCGTCTTGCGCGCCGACATGAATCAAAGATGTGTTGCTTGTATTTTAGTGGTAAAAAAATGCATTCATCATCATAATTATTCTATATATATAATTTACACAGTGCCTGTAAACCGGAGGAGAACGCTGGCATTTCTCCTCCTACTTGAAAGACAACGGAGGGATAGGGTCTGCAAAATTAGTTTATTTGGGGGATGGGCCGGATGCTCTGACCGTTCCACTTCCTGCCCGGCACCTCTGCAACGCCTCGCGTTGCGTCGAAATAGACTTGCATCCTATTTTGAGATACTGCTCCCACTAAGGTACTAGTGAGTACATAAAAGTTGCCCAGCAATTGAATGATTCAGATATGTGTCTTTGTGCGCTGGAAGATAGCAATAGTTGCCTCTACCAGAATCAAATGGGATTTTGAACTATGGCAGAGAAAAAGTTCTCTGGCAAAAAAAAGTATGGAACTTAAGAATTTTGTTCAGCAAGAAAATCTTCAAAAATAATCATAACTTTAAAAATGTATACATATAATAGTCAGCAGTTAAGCGCTAACGCTATAAAGAGGCGGCTGTGGCTCAGGAGGTAGAGTGGTCGTCCTCTGACCAGAGGTTGGTGGTTTCGTGCCCAGCAGTCAACATGTCTAGAAAGACTAGAAAACCACTATTTACATCTTTACACAAAATACACCAAGCTCATCAAACTGCTAAAGGCAGACTTCAGCATGCTGCCGTTTAATGAGTCTCAGTTAGCGCTTTGTTAGCGACTACCTTTTTTAAGATACGTAACTTCTTAAAAGTTCAGAAGACTTGTATTTACTGATGTATTTTATGCTGTAGACTTTAATAATCATTTAACCTGTTAAGCCCTGAGCCTGTTTTTCAGGTCTCAGGCTCGAAAATGACATTCCCAGAACAAATGACCATATCTCCCTTCTAAAAGGGTTAAATTAATAATCTTTTTTCTCAAAGTAATGATAAACCTGTGAGTTGGATGTAGAAAAGTCAGAATCAATATAGATGTTTTTTATTTTAAAGAAAATTCAGATTTTACATAGTAAAAACAGTAAATTATAGTGTCCGTCCAAAAATTATTTTTTACTTAAAGTGAAAACCACCCTTGGATGATGGGTTAGTAGACTAAAAGCTTTAGGAATCCAAAGTACAACATATAATAAGTACCCTGCATCAAGATTGATGCAAAACAAGTGACATTTGACCTTTTTAGAGAGATTTAGCAAAAAGAAACCACTTCTGGGTGATTTGGGTGGATTTTCCATATCTCTGCGGCCCCCATTGCTCGATTTTGATGGTTGACACCTCTTTCTGACCGTTAGAGCCAATAGAATCGAAGGGAGTCCCCCACACACACACGTTGTGAAGAGAAAGGGTGGGGCTTCGCGCATGTAATTTTGCATCAGAGTGAACCTATAGCTAGCTTTGACATCTGGAAACGGAAAAGCAGTTTTAATGCTTATGGATTATCATAAATCATTTCAAAGGGACACAGACACATTAGATTAACCTATGGATTAACTTCAGCAGCGTTTTTATCGTTTTAATGCCATTGAAGACCACTTTGGAGAGACTACAGAGCCAAGGTAAAAATGTTAGCATTTTTAGCTACCTAGCGTCACCTGTTTTGATGTCCGTTTTTGCTTATAACGTCGCAAATACGTATAATTCAGTGGTACTGTTGGTGTCGTTAGATTCTGTGTCACCTCACGATGTGAACATTTTAGTGCCCTATATAGTGGGTTCATCTATACAGAAGTAATACAAAAATAAACGTCTCAATACCGTCGTGAGACTGACAAAATCTACCGCGATTTTTCATTATTTTTTAATCTTTTTTTTTTAACCTTTATTTAACCAGGTGATCCCATTGAGATCATCAATCTCTTTTTCAAGGGAGACCTGTGAGGTGGCGTTAGACTTTTCGCTGTCAGTCATTTTGACAGACAGGATCGTAAAATTTCCGTCATAATCCATTATTCCGGTCGGGTCTGAACTGGCCACTAACGTGTCGCGCTGACAAGGGGGGGGGGAGAGAGAGAGCACGCTCGTGAACTGTCAACGGGGGGAGCGGTGTTATTCCGTGTTATGCATGCCCACCGAGACATGCATGCACCTCGCGGGAGCGCGCACAGCGTAAAGCAAAAACTCCCAGACATTTCAATGATCTGTACGGCAAAGTACAGTTTGGAAACTATATAATTTCCTTTTGGATGGCATGCATAACAAGGCAAACACCAGAGCCTCGCTGCGGGGAAACTTTGGCGCTGTTCCGAGTTTGTTCTAATCTGTCAAAATGACAGACTGCTTTCAGATCTTTCCGTCATTGTTAAAAAAAAATATTCGGTTAACGCGACCACTGCTGTCCCAGCAACATCAGTACCAAGCGAGAGAGTTTTTTCCACAGCAGGGGATATTGTAAACGCCCAAACATCTCAGCTTATACCTGGAAATGTGGACATGCTCATATTCCTAAAAAAAAAAAACCTGTCTGATGATGCTGAGTGAGTGAGTTAGAGTTACTTGAAAAACTAAAGTGAAACTTGATTTATTTATTGCAGGGTCTGATTATTAAATGTCTTGTTTATTTGTGAGATGCAGTGGCACAAAGAAAATGCCTGCTCTGTTTGGTATACTAGTTCTTGTTCCAGTCTGTTACTATCACTTTGTTTTTGACACTTTAAAACTACTATCCTACAAAAATGCTGTACAAATCTGATTTATTATTTAATAAAGAAAAAAATATAAAATTGTTTAAATTTCTAAATCATTAAAAAAAATAAAAATCTTTAAATCTTTTTTTTTTACATTATTTTTCAATATCGATTTATCGCACCGTGAGTTTTTGGTATGTTACATCCCTAGTAAGTACTTAACCATTTCCGGTTCTCTCGTCTTAAAGTCAGTGGCTTTTAGTGAGAGGCCTTAATTAATTAAATAAAATATGTCAGTAAATGCAGCACTTGAGAACGACTGCAGCTTCTACGTGTCATAAAACTGGCTTAATGATAACTGACTAAATTAGACTACTCAACGTCATCATGCCAAACACGAGTGAGCCTTGAGTAAAGCGGTGGTGACGCCCAGCCATGCAAATGTAATGCAGTTCGTTTATCATCTATTGTAAGCTTTTTACTTCTGCTCATTGCATTTATGCTTAAAAAATATAGAAAAAATGATATACATGATGTAAAGATTATCTTGCTGAACGGAACTTTCAAGTATCATAAACAGATCCTATTTTCAAAAATACTCCAAAATCAAATGAAAAAATACAATTTTTTTGTCGAGGGATCCCTTGCCCTGCTACCTTCTGGGTCGGCCCACAAAACTGACATCTCTGCACCACTCTATTCTCCTTTGTATTGAATTCATGTTTCCAGCTCAAAGCATAACCTTTTAAAAAATAAAAACATATGTTGAACTTTGATGAAACATTAAACACTTTTAACTTATTTATATGATGTGTGTTCACCGGAGCAACAGCAATAGCGGCTGGCCTCGCAACGTCTGAAGTAGCCGATAGGGATTAGTTTGTTTGTAGCCTTTATTTAACCAGGTGAAAAATCCCATTGAGATCAACGATCTCTTTTTCAAGGGAGACCTGCGGTACATTGGTTACACATAAAAACAACAGAAAACAAAAAGGACATCACAACATAATTACAGGGGTATAAATTAGCAACCTATTCACAATGACAGGTATCTAATAACATTTCATCCAGCCGTGCTTTAAAATGATGCAAGGGAATCAAAATGCTCAGTTTCAATTTTTTTTGCATAGTGTTCCAGTGAGAGATGTGTCCACAGTTCAACAGTGTTATGAGTGCAACATTCAGGTACGCATAGCACGTACACTTTGGGACGCTGTTATGCACTCAAACTGAAAATTCAACCACAGAAGTACGCAAATTGAGATACATCACTTGATTGGGTCATTATTCTGTTATGAAGTATTGGCTCTTCTGCACTCTGCTTGTAGTGGAGCTGTTTACGCTGACTCTCAAAATTAAGCGTAGCACAGGTGACGGTCGCAGATTACCAAATTCAACTGTGGTCACTGGAACCAGCGTATCTGAAAAAAAATTACTGCATACACTTTGTAAAGCAGTAAATAGGTATATATATATATATAATTTACTTTTCAGTCTTAACCCATATTGACATCACCATGGAAAAACAGTTTTTTTATGCAAGCCTTCTGGATTACTGGGTATTTTGTGTGTTCAATGGATGTAGGCTATATGATGTTAAAAAATATGTACACATTTAATGAACTTTGACCTGAGTTTGGCTGACCTATGTGAGCAAAAGTATAATGCCGAGCTTGTTTAGGTAATAACTAAGGGGGGTGGGGGGGGATAAACATGTGCAGTATGTTCATAAATCTGAGCTATATCTGTATGTGTGAGCAGAGCAGCAGGTTCAATTGCTTATCAGTTTGGTATCTCTTGTGAAAATTCAATTATTTATTAGGAAAAAAGCAACACACAATTATCTTTACATAGCATTGACACAGACAGTACACAGATTTGGAAAATGTACATTTAAAGACTTGAAATTGTATGATGCAAGTTGTTGTTCACAACTTTGATAACTCACAATGAAACAAATATGTATCCCTACAGTGTACAATATGTATCTACACAAGCTTACAGTAGCTTTTATATTACTTTTGTGTCATAAAGATTACTTATGTGTGCAAAATATGCACACAGTACAATCCAATATATTAATTGGATTAATGACATTAGGGGCTAGTACCTTTCTTGAAAGAATTAAAATAAATATTACATCTGCAAAGATTAGCAAATCCAGTATTACACCATCAAGCCAACCTAAGAGCCCGGGCATCAGTGTAGATACACTCTTCTTTCATTGCTTTTGCACCCCCAGTCCCTTTGCTAGATTTCCTTCTGATGAAGGATGGTGCAGAATAATCAACGAGTCATCATCTGTCTGTGAAAATATAGAGAGAAATGTTATGAGACAACATTTTTTGAGGAAATATTATGCGAACAACTTTACAGGCTTGTCTTTTACTCTACCTGCTGACCTCGCTGATTTTGACCGGCTGTTGTTTCATTTGTATGCAGAGTAACAGCAGCTGTATTATATAAAAATAAATATTAATGTGAAGCTACTTTTGCCAAATATGTTTGATATATATTTGTATCAGTGAATGTACTTACTGTTACAAACACCACAGGATTTCCCCTTCAGTTTGTTGATTGCATAAATTAGAGAGGCATTAACAATCACACATATTGCCAAAGCAGCACCTAACAGAGAGATGATGGTATTGTTCTTCTGCTGATTCAACATGAAGTCTGATGACACAATGTGGGGAAAAAAGAAGATAATGAACATTAACATTTGGCATGTGTGAAATGAAGAGCAATTTCTAAGTGATTATGTTATGGACCATTACTTGACCTTAATCAATCTCATATGCTACATTACTAATTCAAGTTAAATATGATGCAGTTACCTGTAGTGTTGAGTTCTGATCTATTTCCAGAAATGATGTCCTCACATGTGGCCACATCGCAGTCACATGTCTTGTATAAGCTGTAGACACATTTCTTCTTTGAGGGTCCACCTGGTTCCTTTTCATGTACTTCAACAACGTTTCCTCGAGTATTATTCATATTTAACTTTGATTAAAAGCCTTGAAACAGCACAGATTTTGTTCTTCTGGTCGTGTTTCGTTCTCGGAGTTGGAGAGTATTGAACACTGCAGAGTCACTGAGTCTCCAGGACGGACTGGATCAGTTGGAGAAAAATACTGCTTTCAGTTAGATAGAAATACGATCATGATTTTTAAAACAAAGCTGCAATCAGTATTAGGTAATAAATTGGCATTCAAGTATATGTATTATTACTTCTAATTATACTGACTCAAATTAAAATTCCTTGAGTGAGATTACAAGTATCTCATTAAAGATACTTCCTTAGTTGCAAAATATTTGTTTCACCGGCTATCTTATTTATTGCTGTCATTCAATCATTGTCGTCAATTTGAGCTCGAGTTCACATAAAGATTAATGATAGTTAAATAAGTAATAGCAGTTCAAAATGTGTGTCCCAATGTTGCAGTATAGAAGTGCATACATTTATTTGCAAATCTACTTAAGAGTAAAAATGATACTGAAAATAAACAATTTTTACATTCTAGTTGTTTATATGGAAAAAGAAACTAAAGTACATGAAACAGGAATTGTAATGCGTTACTAACTAACTGGCTGTAATGAAATAAGAAGTGTATTTACCTTCAACTCTTAGGTCAGTTTGTGTCAGGAATATGATGTTCTGTTTGCTTATTTGAATACAGTAGTAGACCGCAGCATCACTTAGCTTTGCTTCTTGAATATGTAGAACAAATAGTTCACGCTCTTCTGTAGCTGTGATGCGATGATTACTCTTACACCAACAGTCTTTGTCTCAAAGTTTTTTTTTTTTGTGCATCCTGAAAATACAGTTTACATTACCACAGAGAAAAAATGAGCTCTCTCAATTATTGTAAACATGGACAAACACATCTGAAAATCAATAGGACATTTTACATGTACTTACGTCCCACTGCTAGCATCAGCAGTAAATAAAATACGATCCTCATTTTCTGTTTATTCCACTTGAGACTGGTGCAATTTTGACAAGCATTAAAAATGATTCACTATAATGTCATCATATCAGTGGGAGGTTACAGTTCAGAGCAATCTCATTGGCCTCCTAAGTCGCCTTTTAGCACCACAGCGGAAATATAATGAACCATCAACTGCCTTGTGCAGCCTAAACACATGAAACAAAACCAACAGCCCACTTTTCATGTTGGGTTTCTATTGCTGACACAGAGTTAAAACAGTAAATGATCTGATGTTATTGTGAAATACTTTTATAAACAAACAGAAAAACCAAAGAGACAATATCACACAATACATTTTCTGTTCCATATATTTAGTTTGTATTTGTTGCGTGGTCTTATCACCAGAAATCCTCAACTAGATAGCAAGCAGTAATAGTTTTATGATTCATGGGCTGTAAAAAAATGTATGCGATATTTTAAGATTTTGCAAATGTTTCCACACACAAATCGAAAAATGTGCATAATAAACAGGTTGACTGAAAGACACATAGTCCTCAGATACACAGCTGATATTACAAATGGAATCATAACAATAGGACTTAAATTGATCAGTTTGATTAATCTACATTTAGAAAGTATTTGTTACACTATTACACCAAAAATAGAGAAGCTGTCTTATGCAGAATATAATGGACTCCTAGTGATAACCTGCCCACTCTGCCTTTCAGTCACCTGTTGCAAACATAGCAGACAGAGGAGATCTCTTACCACATTGTATCACCTTTATACATAGTGGAGAGAAAGGCAAGAACAGCGCACCACTTTATTAAAGATCCTTAAGTGTTTTTAAATGAATAACAGGAACACCGATTGCAATCAAACACTGGCATTAAAAGTATTACTAAAACTGAGACCCCATCATCCCAGCCACAAACTGTACTATCTGCAGCCGTCTGGCAGGCGGTGATGCAGCATCAGGACTAAAACCAGACTAAGAGACAGTTTCATCCCACAGGCCATAAGACTGCATAATGCCTGAGCTCTGTTAAGTGCAACCCGGTATCACGGCAAGACGTGAACATTTGACGATCTACCATGCTGGGAGACGTGAATATGTCACGGTTTCGTCCCTTCAAACGTGACAGTTACACGGTATTGTTAACATGGCCCAACCAGTGGAGAAATACCCGGAAGTGCCTAGCAAATGGTCTACCGCGCCTATTGGTCGGTTTTATTGTCCAAATTAGATGTTTTTAATTTATTTTTTAATCGTCACACTCGATTTTGCCGATTTTCTTGTTGCCCTAGCTGGTCGACACCTCTTTTAGCAGAAACAAAGGCTACATTCATGTATTAAATCGATGTTAATCCATGTGTGTGGAGGTGAGGATGTGGAATTAACGGACGTGACGTTGTGCGATTGCGTTGCCAGGCAACGCAATTTACAAACTCTTCAACTACAACCCTAATTATATTTTAAAACATTTTAGAAGGCCTCACGAAATACTTTAATGTAAATTAAAATGTAAATGTGAAGGAATGTGTGTAATGTGGTGATTGACATTATTCACCCACGGATCTATGGGTTGGGGGTATTGTTCTGCACGGACATTTTAGTTAACCGGACTCCTGTTGATGTGAAATCCGAAAAATTTTAAAAAAAAAAATAATATTAAATATGACATATCTGCCGTAGTTCTGATTTATAGAGCCCTGATGAGAAGACTTCTGGACAAACAGGAAGCACTGCCGCCAAAACTGAAAACGTGACGTGGATCATAAATATATCAGCAATTAAACCACATCTTACATTTATTTTCACACAATACGTCTCCTTGCAGTATCAATACTAATTCGGCTGACTTTTATATTTGATCCAATTGGTAGATAGGCTGTATTTACACCATAACGGTGCACAGCTGATAGAAAGGCACATCTAGTGGTTAAAGCACGTTATTGAATTTTATTATTTTATTATTTTTCACAAAAATGAAACCATCAATAGCAGAAACAGAATTAACTGTCATTAGTAAACCACCCAAAAAAAAAGATCATAAATGGTTTTGTTTTATATATATTTAAGGATAATAATATCAATGTAACACTGTCTATGACACTTACTGTATAACACTGATTTGAAAAACATACAGAAAAAACTAATTCACTGCCCTTAATAAAGTATTTAATACATTTCAGGTGTGCTGTTTTGTTTAGATCATTGACATCTGGAGCTCTTTTAATGTCCTTTTTGATTATTGTTACACCAGGTCTTGTCAAAACCTTTATTCCATATTCAATATCCATTACTAAACAAAACAGCAATTCTACTCCACTACAATTCAGAGGTTAACCTGGTATTTTTACTCCACTACATTTATTTTAGTTACTTTGCAGATTCTGATTAATGATGTGAAATATAAACAACCCTTACATCAGGCTTTAGTTACACCTGAGTAAAATTCAGGGAAAGGTGATTGTCAAGTGCCAACAATAAGGAGAGATATTTGATAGTTGCTGCTTGAGAAGACTAAACATTTATCTGCAGATCCTTATAAAGTATATTCATTACTCGTTATTCTCTACTAATAGTTAATTTAATAACTAATAACTTTGTATTATTAGTGTAGGACACTTGTGTATGTATAACATCTGAAGATGTGTAGTTTTATTCATGTTTTCACATAATTGTACAGGATATTGCTATATTATTTCACATGTTTTACTTATAATATCTGATTTGTAAAACATCACAGAAATAAAAGGTATATCCGTCATTTAACAGTAAGCTATTGAAATTCTGAATCCATAGATGTGTCTCCCATCACCCAAATCCCCTGACTATTCTCTCAACTCAGTATTTACATTCTTATATTCAAAGAAAATCAGTAATATCTTTAAAAACGACAAGTCCTTTTATATCAGCTGTGCACCGTTATGGTGTATAACGTATTTTTTTTCCGGATTTCACATCAACAGTAAAGTCCGTTTAACTAAAATGTCCGTGCGGAACAATACCCCCAACCCATAGATCCGTGGGTGAATAATGTCAATCACCACATTACACACACCCTTCACATTTACATTTTAATTTACATTAAAGTATTTCGTGAGGCCTTCTAAAATGTTTTAAAATATAATTAGGGTTGTAGTTGAAGAGTTTGTAAATTGCGTTGCCTGGCAACGCAATCACACAACGTCACGTCCGTTAATTCCACATCCTCACCTCCACACACATGGATTAACATCGATTTAATACATTAATGTAGCTTTTGTTTCTGCTAAAAGAGGTGTCGACCAGCTGGGGCAACAAGAAAATCGGCGAAATCAAGTGTGATGATTAAAAAATAAATTAAAACATCTCATTTTGACAATAAAAACCGACCAATAGGCGCGGTAGACCATTTGCTAGGCACTCCGGGTATTTCTCCACTGGTTGGGCCATGTTAACAATACCGTGTAACTGTCACGTTTGAAGGGACGAAACCGTGACATATTCACGTCTCCCAGCATGGTAGATCGTCACATGTTCACGTCTTGCCATGATACCGGGTTGGTTAAGTGCCTCCATAACATAAAGCATGCATCTCTCTGCATCTTACAATTGATTTATCTTAAAGGATAGGTGTCATGGCCATTTCCACTGATCATAATTCCATTGTTGAGTATACTAAAATAGATTTATACTGTGCATTTTTCCAAACTTACATTGGTTTCTCATACAGCATCTCTGTAAACTACGTGTATTCACTGAATTTCACTCTCTGCCTTTAACGGCTCGTTGTAGCTCCAATAGCTCCAGCCCCCACCCTCCCTGTGAGCACAGTGTGCTCTGATTGGTCGGGACGTTGTGAATCACGCTGAGCTCCGTGGAGGTGTTGTTTCCTTGTTTAGGATACATAGCGAAACACAGCCATGCTCATCCTGAGCACACACAAACTCACAGCCGAATTAAAAACAATAAGTGTGGCTTGATATTGAGTAAGAAAAAGGTTGATAAACGCTGTGAGAATGGGTCTGCAGAGAGAATTTCGCCGCGATCCCAACTGTCTGTTATCAGCCTGCAGCCAGGGAGGAGAAATCAGCAGAGCTGCCTGTGTGTGAGGAAGTCCGTGGATTGGTCAATTTGGACCAATCAGCGGGGGCTTAACGTAACGGCTCCGCCGACGTAACGTAACGGCTTCACGGATTGGTCCATTTCGTTCCGGGTACGGCATGACATCATGCCGTACCCGGAAGAATCAAATGGACAATGACGTATCTCCAACGAGGCGTTTTGGGGAGGTATTTTCTGTGTTAGAGTTTTACTCGCTACAGGGTGTACTTTAAGGGTTTTGACTCTGCACACGTTTACATGCAAAAACCTTCATAACACACAAGGGGACGGGTAATAACTGGAAAAGCATGACACCTCTCCTTTAATGTTAATCACAATAAACAGTATTTTATTTTTTCACTATTTAATTGTACATGTTTATAGACTCCTGCATTTACTTGGTCACTTACAACATTCTCTGCATTATTTAGTTTATTGTTTTATTTATTTCTGACATGTTTATAGTTTACGTCAAAAGCATTACTTGCCCATTGGTCTTGCAACATAATCTGCACTATTCTAATGTTTCTTTTGCATTCTTAGTTTTTATCTTTATGTTCTATATATATATATATATTATGTTGCATTGTTGGAGGAGCTTGGGATTTAAGTTTGTCATTGCCATATCTGGAGCATTGTAGGCTTAGAAGAAGCCTCAAAGCATACCTTACCTTGGGATCCTCAGCCTTTTTTGAAGTATTCTAATTTTACAGAGCAATGATGTTGCTTCTAACAAGTGAAATCATATGCTTTGTACCATCTACTTTTTCTTTGTGTGCACAGCACTGCCTGCATTTGGCAAGCTGACAGAAACAGATTGACATGCATTCACAGTCACTACTGACAGACAAATGATGCATGGAAACTTAGGGACTGTTGTGGTTTGGCTTCAAACTAACGCGTCAACAGAGAGGGGCTTCTGCCTTTCTCACTCTCTGTTTTAGCCTCAGGAAACTCGGCATGCACTGCTGATTTTAAAAGTGAAAGTGGAATAAAAAACATTTAGTAAAGGGTAAAGTCATGACATGACCGTCTTTTTGACCGACTTAAGTTTGCCGGATAATCAACAAAAATCTGTCTGAAAGCTTTACAAAAATCTGCTCCACTGCGCAATTAATGCAGCACTTATAGCAGAGTACTCTGATGCATAAGAGTAGATGGTAGCCTCTTTCTCTTGGTACTTTTACTGAGCACATTGAAAACTAATTAGCAGTTTCTTTCAACTTCCCCTCACTACATATCGCTTTGAACCCAATTGTCAGGTGTGTTCTGAGTAAACAGTGTTGGGCCTGTCTGTCAGTGTAGCTGTTGCATGTGGCTTTGCTTGTTCTCACACCAGACATGAAAGGCCTTTACAAAGTGATGAGAGGCTAGAAGGACAGATGTTTTCAGTTGGCCCCCACCATTTCTTCATGCTGTACATTTTTAGACATGTTTTATGAAGTTGTGGTGGCTAAAACACAGACATGAAATGGGTAAGTTCCTGTTCAGTATATTAGCAGCTGAGCCACTGCCCCTGCCATATATTTCTTTTGTCACCATTTCCTATGTACCACATTTCACTGCAATCCCTAGTGTAGTGATTTCACACAACACAAACATCTTCGACGTACCGATGCACTAGATAAACATTGGGGTATCAAAAAGACTGACTAGGATACATCCTATGGAAACATTTGTCCAGATATTTCACTCTGGATCAATGTGTGGTCTGACCGGCAGACCCTTGCCACTATTGTGGCTGAAATACACGTTTCATATATACATAACTAACAGCATGGGTTAATGTTGATGGTCAAATGAGTGACATGTTGTGTATTTTAGGAATGATTTGCGAATAGCTTTACCGTATTTATGCCTCAGAGTTTGCGCAAAATCTAATCCAACAGTTACACACATATTTAGGTGTAGAATATCACCATTAAAGCTATAACCAATATACTTTTATTTATAAAAAAAAAAGGTTATACAATGATTTTAAGCAGATTGGACATCATTTCAAAATGATATATATATATTTTTTGTTTCCAGGTTATAACATTTCTCCAATTTCTGAAAGTGAAGCAACATATTTACAACATTGTAAGTGTGATGGAAACTTCTGAAGCAATGGAGACGAACTCAGAGAGACACTGGGTGAGCTGGAACTTTGATGGCAAACACTGATGGTTTATTATGGAGTTACGGCCGGAGAACTGTCAAGAGTAGACATGTGCTGCCGCCACGAGGTGACACAGCGGTTGCCAAAACAACTCTGAAGATCTCTACCCCAGACCCATGTATTTAGCTGGTTCTGAGAGAATAATCAATATTGTGCATAATAAGATAAAACAGGCAAAGCACTAAAACACCAACAGGCAGGAATAGGGAGACAAAACACTGAGATCACAGCAGCCCAAGGTTGCAGGCCTGTGCTCAGTGAGGGTAGTACAAACTGACTGGGTCAGTTTTTACCTGTGCTGGACTATGGTGATCTGATTTATATGAATGCACCTGCCAATTGCCTGGTCAAGTTAGATGCTGCGTATCACAGTGCATTGAGATTTGTGACAAACTGTAAAGCATTAACCCATCACTGTACCCTGTATGCAAGGGCTGGTCTGCCTTCACTAACTGTATGGAGGCTCAGTCACTGGTACATTTTTATATACAAAGCCATGTTAGGGAAACTTCCATCCTACATCTGCTCCCTGATCTCACGGCGAATTGTAAGTGGCTACTGCCTGAGATTGCATGCTGTGGTTTTATTAAATGTGCCAACTGCTAGGACTGTCCTAGGGAAAATAGCATTTAGATGCGCAGCTCCACTGTCCTGGAATAGTCTGCAATTAAAATGGAAACTGAACAATCTGGTGCTACTAAATGTTTTTAAAGCTCGGTTGGATGCTACTGAATCGGAAGCTGTTGGTACCTGTGCATGTGGATAGTATGTAAATTGTAATGCTACTGTATGATGTCCTTTTGTTGTTCTATTGTTTTTAATGTTTCATGTGGAACCTACTTGAGCAGGTCTCCCTTGAAAAAGAGATCAATGATCTCAATGGGATACAACCTGGATAAATAAAGGTTTGAAATGAAATGAAATGAAATGAAATGAAATCACAGCAGCCCAAGGTTGCAGGCCTGTGCTCAGTGAGGGCAGTACAAACTGACTGGGTCAAAGGTATGGGCCTAGGAACATATTTCCCCAACAGTAAGCTTTAATCAGAAAGTCCAGTATATTGTTAGTCCATCACTAAAGACCTGACATCGGTGTAGATCGTCTCTCCCTCTGCTGATTTTTATTCTTCCTGTCTGCTCTGCCAGTTTTCCTCTTGGTGAAGGTTGGTGCAGAATAAGTTATTGAGTCCTCATCTCTCTGCAAAAATATATGGAAAAATGTTTGAGATGGCAATGTGATTTACATGTAGAAAATAAAATGAGTCAATTAATTTTTTCAGTCACATCTTCTCTTTTTTACCGTACCTGCTGCCTCTGCTGATCACCGCTGGCTGGTACGGGATTTGTTTGCAGAGAAACAGAAGCTGTATTATGAAATAAAATACATTTGATGACATATGATGTAGGTACAATTATACACATTTGTAATGTAAATCTAAAGTAAAAAGTGAGCTTTTCCCAATAACTGTCTGATAGATTGAGGTATGAGAAACATTATTTACCGTTGCAACTATCACAAGTTTTCATCTTGATAGTATAAATCAGAAGGCGATACAATCAAACTTATAGCCAAAGCAGCAGCTAAGAAGCAGAACTACGATGGCCTTCTGCTGATCCCCCATCTTAGGTGCTAAAATCATGGAGAAAAGGAAGCAAATGTGAAAAATCTAACATTTTAGATGCATGTAAATTGGATTTGGATAAGGGTTCTACCAGATAAAAATGAATGATTATTAAAGATGTGTAAACGCTCTGCAGTTACCTTCAATGTCCAGTTTTGTTCCATGTCCAAATAATATCTCCCCACATGTGGCCACAGCACAGTAATAAGTCCCAGCATCAGAGGAGCTGATGTTTTTAGAGAAGTTGTAGATACATTTCCGTGTAGAGCTAGCCTCAGGACTATTCTCACAATCATCTCCGCTGTTTCTATGGGTGTAAATGACACTGGGATGAGATTCATCTGATCCGGCTCTGAACCAGTACACTCTGGTTTCTCCTGGACAAGTTTTGCTCTGAGATTCAGAGAGGACTGTACACTGCAGAGTCACCGAGTCTCCTGGAAGGACCGGATCAGACTGATGGCCTTGAATAATGGCAGTGATATCTGGTTCAGGGCCTGGAAATATAAATATATAGATAAAGTATACGTTTTTAAAGAAAGGTGAAATCTATGTTTGCTGTATTTCATTTCAGAAATCAGAAATCATTCACGCATTTCCCTGTGAGGTAATTTATAATGTGTGGGTAAATATAAAAGACAAAAATAGTAAGCTACCATATCAAACAAAAGGGGTTTAGTACATAACACATTAAGAAAGTAGTAAATACAATTAAGTTATGTAGCAGACAGTAATAACAAAGATAAACAGTATAAATGATTTACCTTTAACTCTCAGAAATGTCACATTCAGAAATGTCATGTCAAGTTTGTTTACTTTTATGCAGTAGTAAACTCCAGTATCGCTTGGCTCTGTTTTACTTATTTGCAGGAGAAAGGTTCCAGGCCCTTGTTTTGCTGTAATGCGAGGAGTCTTGTCAACACCATTATAATCAAAAGAAATGTTCCTCCCAAGACTTCAGGGAAGTTTCCAGGACCATGCCTGATCCAGAACATGTTTGTTGGATCCAAGGATTGCTGGCGTGAACAAGTCAAAGTCACATCTTTCCCAAGACTAACAGTCTTTGTCTCCAAGATCTGATCGTGTGTGCATCCTGAAAAATATAATAAAACACTGATTGATTTGTGATACATTAAGAATAATTAGCACCCTACTGAATCATTATCAGAACATGACAATTAATATACTATATCTCAAGTCTAGATACTTACGCCCCACTCCAAGCATCAGCAGTAAATAAACTATGATCAGCATTTTCTGGTCAATCCACTTGTGGCTGCCGGTAAATTAAATCGTATTCGAGTAGATTCGCCTTAATGTAATCATATGAAGTGGGAGGTTACATTTTAGAGTACCCTGATTGGCTCTCCTTATTTCATTGTACCACCACAGTGGAAATGATATCAACCTTTGTTCCAACCTAAACACATGAAACAAGACCAAAAGCAAGCTTCTGTTTTTATGTTTCATGTTTGTTTTCCTTTAACTGCACAGAGCGTAAACACACACAACAGAACAATCGAAAAAATCTTGATTTTCTTTTCATGTCCAGATGCCTTTTTTGATGTGGTGCAATATTGCCACTGTCCAGTATGATACACAGTGGCAAACATAGGCTGTCTGAGGAGCTAAGCAAACAAATACCTTTTGAAGCTGATTAAATGTGTTTGACCTATGCCATAGTGTTTACTTTTACCCAAAGCGACTTACATACACTCAATACTGTGGGCAATCCCCATTACACATTACAGCACCAGCAGTTAGGTTTTGACATGATTCATTGCTAAAATGAACACGCTTAAAGCCAATTTCCTGGTCACAGAAATGTGAAAGCAATGATTTGTATGCTGGCTAATAAAGGAAGATACATTTGCAGGTAAAGGTTGCTCCATTATTTTGTAGTATAGTACCAAACAGTTTGGGGAGTTACAGATTTTTAAAAGGATGTTCAAAGTTTAAGCAACTTTGAAAAACACTCCTACATCTCCTACTGTATAACGCAACATTTTTTAAATAAGTTTCCTGATATAATATGCCTAGGTCTTTTAAACTTGATCCCTCCAGTTTGTAATGGTTGCTCCTGTAACAAATGTGTTTGATGGATGTAGTGAAACAATGCAGAAAAGCCATTATGAATGTATCCAAAGTAAGACCCAGTGTAAGCATACACACTAAAGGAATTGAAACTGAAATTTCCTGTGATCCTGCGCTCTCTAGCAAATGATTAACTCTGACACTTTCAGAATTGGGATTAGATTAGATTCCAAGGACGTAGCAAAATGTTAAAGTTTGTCTGGATTCCTGAAAGGGATTCTTGGAAGTGATCAAAACCGTTCTCATTTGCTAACTGCCATATTTTAGTGATAGTAAAATGATTAATCAAAAACATATATTTTTTTAGAATAGCTGAATATCATTATAAAAAAAGGTACTAATACCATTAACATTTCAATATAAATGCATAATTTGTAATGCATCCAAAAATGTATAGGCCTGTGTCTCTAGGACTTATCCTACCACATTGTTGTTATTTAAACATGCATTTATCTTTTTGATTTGTGTAGACATAGAAAATATAAGCTGCCATTTGCCACATTGAGAAGGACAGAGGAACCATCTTAAATACTGTGCATACCAGCCAATTGGATGCTCCACGTCATAAATGATGAACACCCCCTCTGCCTGTCAGTCACTTCAGCAGGAAGAGCACAGCACAGAGTTGGGCTGTTAAAACATCCGTCCTCTACAATACACTTCATTTCAGAGAGCTTTAGAGAGCAAGAAGCAGAGCGACACTCTCAGAGTATCAAAGGAACACATTTGTCCTGAGACGATTTACAGTTTCTCTCCTGTATATTTTCCCTGGGAAGAGAAAACAATGTACACCAAGGAAACAAAACAGATAAATTAAACCGACTATTTACAAGGCGCTTAACATAAAACAATCCTGTGCCGCTATAGTGTCTGTGCACTCTTACACTTTTGACACTTATTAAAGGAACACCTATCAAGATAATGCAGTCCAGTAAAACTCCCCACACTCTGGCAGCATTTTTTTTATTTATTAAGATTTAGGGTTTCTTGACAACTCAAAAGGTGTATAGAGAATATAATTAGAAATTAAATAGCTTATCTATATGGCCAACATTTCCAGAACATTTGTCAGAGCTGCAGGTTGTGGTTTGTGGCTTTCTTTAGGGTCAACAGTTGTTGACATTGACAACAAGCCATAACATGCCTTGTACTTTCACACAAACAGTCAGATATAAATGCTTCACACTGACAACCAGATGACGCATGGAAACTTCAGCGTGGCTGTGGTTGGGCTTCACACTGAGGTGTGAATACAAAGGGGCGCTTGTACCTTTCTCATTCTATAAACCTCAGGAAGCTGGGCTTGCACTGCTGATATTTTTCTATGTTTCAAGTGGAATACCACTAGTCGCACTCTATGATGATCCTTTTTCATTTAACCTTACTGCAAGTTATTGCCTTTTATCTGTAGTTGCAGTTAGTCAGGGGAGGTGCCCATCATTTCCTGGTTCGACCCCCGTCTTTCAGTCGAATTTTAGCCGTGATCTAATTTGGTGATAGAATGGCTGCCTGTCTATTTGAATGTTGAATTAATAAAATACAGTGAGATTATACATTAGATGCTTTTGCATCTTTAGAAATAATCTTGAGATAGACATGTTTTTACTTTAAATGAGCATGTATAAAACTAAAACAATGATGAAGCCTGCTGAAGTCTCATGTAGCTCTCACTTCACTACACATCCTGTTGAAGCCCATAGTTCTGAGTAACAGCCTTGATGCTTGGTCAAAGGGTAGAGAGATGGCCCACCACAACGCATGACTCTCAGTGTAGCTGCTGCATGTGGCTTTGCTCTTTGTTCTGAAGCACAAGGTTTACAAAGGATGTGAGATCTGAAAGATGGAGTGCTCGATTCTATTAAGTAGTTTACTTCTGACTTTCTATTTTGTATTAAAACAACAAACATTGTCTTTGCAAAGAAATAGTAATTTGTGTGAATCACAAAATATTCCCCATGTGTTTTGTCAGCCATGCTTCGGTCTCTCCCTCTTAAAAGCACTTTGCAAAAATGAAACATAACATGTATGCTGTGTAAATATTATACACCACTTATTTCTCAGCGGAAATTGTCCACAGGTGTAACGATAACATGGTTATTTGCAATATAAATGGCATGGCCTAGTCCCTTATGTTACTGGTTTTACTTTTGCTTTTCCTGCTATAATGCATTGACATGTCTCTTGTTAAAAAGTAATTGTTAGGGTTAAAACCTGATCTATTTGGGAACATTAGAGAATCACAAATGGTCAAGACTGGTTGTAGGACTATACAGTTCACAGAAATACAGGATGAACAAAATCATGTTATGGCAAATAAGGAAAAACATTCAGTACTCAAATCTAAAATACATGAAGGCATGCTTTGGAGTTCACTGCCAATAAAGCAAGGGAGTTTTGGTGTTTAAAAACAAAACATCTGTGATACTCTACAATATTGTTCAACTTGAGAAAATGACAATGCTCTACCTTAGAGAGAGCACTATCTCAACACATACTTTAACCTGTAAGTTCTTCACATCTCTTGGTGTAGGTGATATTTCCTCTCACCTCTCCCGTACAGCTTTCTACCACCTACACTGTGGCTATTGTAATGTTATGGAACAAAACAGCTAGCCTACATAGAGTGAACAATACAGCATTCAGCAACTCCATCATATAGAATCTGCAATGTACTTGATAAAAACAGATGTGTTTGCTAGCTAGCAGTCGTCATGTTCCCACATTGCTTCCTGGTGTGTTACACTATTAACCACAGCCTTCGGTCTGTTGAATAGAGTGACACTGAAATAATGTCTCTGTGTGTGTTTTTTGGTTGTCATGATGGTATGATTAAAACGACATTCGTAAAATGTGTCAATAAGGTGTTGCTGTTTAAATAGGTCCTGTACTTCTTAGCTAAGCACCCAAACTGAACAAATATGTTATTGTCTAAATCAGGGCTCTCCAACACGTCGATCGCGAGCTACCGGTAGCTCGCGGGCAGCTTTTCAGTAGCTCGCCGCTCGATTATCGATTATAGCGTAGTAAGGTTGCTTATTGATTTTTCGGCCGTGGCTGGACAATAACGTTTTTTATTTTATAATTTTTCTGTCAAACGAATATCAAATTGGTCGGTGACGCAGAGATCAAGGAACAGACGTGACAGCGGCACAGCGACACCACACACGGAGCAGTCTGCTTTCTCCACCAGCACCAGTCCAGAACTAACAGCAGAATGACGCGCTCTGAATCAGGCCCTGTCGCTGCGGCTCAGAGACACACAGGGAGGGATTTGTGTCTTTTGAAAAACACTCGTTATCGTCATGTCAGGTTTTTGGTGGATTTAATCAAGTCTTGGATTGCAGAGTATGAATGTCCTCTTGCTATTTTCAGTTGATAAATACTTGTGTAAAGTTTGTGAAGGCAGAGGAAAGCTTCCGCGATCACCGTCTCCTCTCCGTTCCTCCAAACCCCGCCCCCTCCCTGAAAATAATGGCTGATAGTGACCCGATAGAAACTTTATTATTCACTTAATCACTGATTGAGATATGATGAATCTAACTTAATCTCATACATTCATGGGATTTATGTAACGGTAAGACAGAGAATGTAAGTGTGCACCCACATGCACTATTTTTGTTTTTATAATGCTGTTGTAAATACTCCTGTTGTCTGCTGTGTTCAGACTTAAGTCTTGTGTGTGATGCCACATTCAGGACATTCAGTGTCCTTTTTTTAACAGAAGACCGTTGCTAGAAGCAGCAGCTAGACTGCAGAAGTATTAGTTTTTAGTTTTTGAGGATGGAACAATTTCACACACAGATATAGGGAGGCTAGACCTATACAATTGATTTATTATGGTTTATAATTGAATGTCAAGAAGAAGAAGAAGAAGAAGAAAAAGATGGCTGGACTGGGCTGGGTCAGTGTCAATCCTGTGGAGATCTCCAAAATCATGATCAGCTTAAGTCTCAGCAAAACTCACAACATTTCGGGAGCCTTGTAGACCAGAAAACTATAAGAACATTCACCAAGCAGCACTGAAAATGTCTGCTTTATTTGGTTCTGTTCTACATACCTTTGTGAAGCAGCTTTTTCTGACATGAATGAAATCTAAATACAGAACAATACTGACTGATTACCATTTAAATGACTCTATTAGAGTGAACCTAAGTGGGTACACTCCAGCATACACCTCTATGGTGGACTCCATGCAGCGCCATTCATCTCACTAACTGTAAAAAAGAGTGAAATGCTTGTAAGGTGGTGATTAAGGACATTTATGTGAGACATTTTCGTTTTCTTGGACCTTGATGTGAAGTTAAGATTTTTGATAAGCTTTAGGTATTGCAATTTCACACGTATACAAAAGTATAGCTTAATTGAACTGATGAGGGCTATGTGAATAAATGTAAGCGATGTGATGCAAGTAGCTCTTGGCCACTTTCATTTTTTCAAAGTAGCTCTCAGATGAAGAAAGGTTGGAGACCCCTGGTCTAAATAAAGGGGCTTCTTTGAAAAGGAAAATCTCAGAACATAGAGATTTCTGATCGAAAGAAAATGGTTTTTAAATGTAGGGGGAGGTCATTTCATACATTTCAGCCAATCACAACAATTGCTACTTTGTAGACGTTGATCTTCTTGTGAACAAACCTTCATTTGGGTGGAAAGACATCAGTCGTGCGAGACGACAGAGCTGCACCACAATGATCGGTGAACTGGCTGCTTTGATTCTTCTTTGTACGATGTGTAAGTGCTATTCTTTACTCCTGTATGAAAGACAATACCATTTGATGATCTTAAAGATGATCTCCTCCAATAAACCTTTTCTTTGTCTTTTTTCTTTAGCTCTGATTGAAACGGCAGAGGATCCTCATCTGATCTCTTTGGCTGTGGTAGAAGTTGGTGGAAATTTTACTTTTCAATGTCCAGTTTATGATAACACAGGAAACCTACTTTCTCTGTTCAAGCAGTCTATTGGACAAATGGCCCAGCCAGTCTTTAACTTGATTTTTGGCAAACTAACAGTTACTGAACCTTTTTAGACACACGGTTCACAGCAACAAAAGAGGATACTCATTATCTTTTCACAATCAGAAATGTCAGAAAAGATGACGAAGCAACATATTTCTGTCTCACTGGATCGACGTATTCACAGAGTTTTGGCATTGGCATCTTCTTGGCTGTGAAAGGTAAATATCTATTACTTTCAGTTATTGTGTCAAGTCTCATGTCATACAAATAATTGATATAAAATGTTATGTTTTCTTTTACTGAATCACGCAGATCAGCGGAAATCTTTCTACGTGAAGCAAATTCCGAAGACCAAGTCAGTCCAGCCCGGCGACACGGCGGAACGCAGTTGTGTCTTCAGTCTGTCCAAAACTATACACAACTCCTCTGATACCGGGACGTATACTGTGCTGTGGCTACATGTGGACAGATCCTGTTTGGAGAAGGAACTACAGTGGAGACAAGTACGTTTTAAAGTCTATTTAAATTACATTTTAATGTTTATTAATATTAAGTCTATAAGTGTGTTTATATAGGGGATGAAGTATGAGCTACAACTACACTGATCAGCCATAACATTATTACCACCTGCCTAATATTGTGTAAGACCCCCTTTTGCGGCAAAACCGCCCTTACCCGTCGAAGCATGGAGTCCACTAGACCTCTGAAGGTGTGCTGTGGTGTCTGGCACCAAGACGTAGCAGCAGATCCTTTAAGTCCTGTAAGTTGTGAGGTTTGGGCCTCCATGGATCGGACTTGTTTATCCAGCACATCCCACAGATGCTCAATCGATTGAGATCTGGGAAATGTGGAGGCCAAGTTAACACCTTGAACTTATGTTGTGTTCCTCAAACCATTCCTGAACCATTTATTGTTTGTGTCGCAGCACGTATTATCCTGCTGAAAGAGGCCACTGCCAACAGGGAATGTTCAGTATATTCCCTATTGGCTATATTAGTTACAAAACTTTTTTTGCCAATGTACCATCCCATCTTATAAAATTATTATATAGACGTCCAAGTCAATATCTGTTGTTATTTGATAGGAAGGAAATGAAGGCAATGCGGGTTCAAACATTGATTGCTGTATATATCACTAAGGTTAGCTTATGATCAATCCAAGTGGTTTAAATCACTGTTGTTTAAGTGTTTGATAGGGACGTTTGCATATTAAGTGTGATTAGACGTCAAATTCAAATCAAATTCAAATAAAATCTAGAGTGATTGTAAGGAAAATAATGACAGTAAATTAAAATCTTCTTTGGTGGTGGTACATTTTTTCTTTATTCTAACTAATTGTTATTGTATTTTCGTTTTCATGTTTCAGGAACCAGCTTACAGACAAACAATGTATTTCTGCTTCTGCCGTCTGTGGTCTCGGCTATTAGTGTGATTGTTATAGCCATCCTTATTCACGCCATCAAGAAAAACAAGTGTGATTATTGCCATAATAAAGGTAAAATAAGTTACCTATCTAAAATACACATTATTTAGATGATGCTAATATCATTGTTTTTACAAACTAGGTCATCCTTATTTGTTTTTATCTTGTTTACATATTGTAGCTGCTGTGTCCCTGCAAGAAAATGTTGCAAAAAGGAATGTAAAGGTAAGATCAACATTGCAAAAGGCTTATGATGCAACTCGATCAGGTTTGTCATCACAAATAATTTGTAATATATTTCCTTAGAGAAATGAAGACCCGCGGATTTATTCTACTGACGTCTTTACCGTGATGGAAACTGGCCCCGGGGTCTACACGGCTGCCAAGGCTTTTTGATCTGAGTAAAATGTGGAGTCAGCGATTCTCAAGAAAGATTGTTGATATTTGATCTTAAAAATAAATACCCCCCTTCGTATTTACCCTGCCTCTTGCTCCCACTGCCTTTCTCTTTACACATCCATGGCCCTCCTTTCCCCTGTCCTCTGCACAGACATAAACGCCCTGATGCTGATTGGCTGGATCACAACCACCTCTTCTTTTAGCATAGGCACATAATGCGGTCAGCTAGCATTTGCTTAAAATACATTCACTCTTAGAAATGAAATATGGATGTTGTTTGCATTAATTGCTTTTTTTATATTGAAACTACTAAGTAAATGCACTTTTTACAATTAAATCAAGAGACTTTAATTGCATTTATGTAAAAGTTCAAAGTTTTGGGATTACATTACCATGTTGTGTTGTATTTAAATGGTAAAGTTATTTAAAACGCACTGATTGTCCCAAAGTGCTTGCCGTACTTTCTCAGCACATGCGCTGTAAGACCGGGGACATGTGTCATTTGAATCCTGTGACTGTGAGATGACAGAACCGCATTTTTTCCCTTTCCTGTGCCATCCTGCGATGTTATGGTAAGTTTCTTAAATATTAACATATATTAAACACAAACGGTCCCTGAAATACAAAAGTTGATGTGTATTTTTGATTTCCCTGCTACCAACTGTATACTTTGATGATAGATTTGAAAAGTGGTAGCAGCTAGCTAACAGCTAGCTTAACGGTCACTTTTTAATTATGTTCCCTTGCACTTAAAAGTGTTAGAATATGTCACAAAAGAGGTGACATTTCAAGCTTTGTCTGTATAAGTCTCAATCGTTATGTATTTAATGATTTTAGCTTGATGTGGTTATAATAGTAATGTTAGCTCTTACCAAAAGTAAGTGGACACGTTTTTTCCCTCCTTTTTTTTAAAAAAAATGTGCTTGATTTAAAGATTTGAGAGCCTGGTTGCAAACATCTCCAGTGCCAAAAAGGTCATAGTCGGTTAAGGTCTTCTAAGTCTATTAAAAATAACTTCATCAAGTGTAACGCCCTGAGGAAGGTTTTTTTGTTCAATTGTAAAGCTTATTTGGAAGAAATAAAAATCCCATCTGTGCACTGTACTGTTGCGTCAGCCGGAGCCGTGCCTGGTCGTTACGTTAATTATGTCGGCCAGGAATATCAAAGTGTGAATTATTTAAAGCATGTACAGGAACACACTCAACAAGCACATCTTCCATTAAGACAGCTCTTAAATAGACACGTAATTCACCCGAAAACGTGTTTCTTTATAATAATCAGAGAGAGAGAGCAAGATTAAATAGTGGCAGGTACTTCAGCCGCAGATGCCACTATTTGCTGAGACAACTGCGGCTGCTGAAGGGGTGTTACTCTGGGTGCCGAGCCAAGCGAATGTGTGTGGCAGTTGCCACTTACCTGCCGTGGCAACTGCTTGTGTTTAAACAGTTATTTATCGTGGAAAAGTATTTCCATGTTCTGCTACTCTGTACTTCTACTCAATTACATTTCAGTGGGAAATATTGTACTTTTACAACACTACATTTATTTGACACTTGTAGTTACCTTTTTAGATAATGTTTATATTCATATACATGTACTACTAATTTACTCAGTTCTTTCCAAAATATGCTCTATATTAACAAATCACAACATTAAAAAATTGTATATATGTAGATTTTTTATTATAAGAACATTCATTTTTATTCTATGATGCAACCCTTTTACAAAAGGCTTTCTGCAAGTACTTTTTCTTTTGATACTTTATTATATTTGGCTAATAACACTTTGGAACTTTACCTTAAGTATTATTTTGAACTTGGGACTATAGCAAGTAATGGAGTATTTATACTTTTACTTTAGTACAGGATCTGAGTACTTTTTCCACCACTGCTTAAGATCCAGTAATGGGTTGCTATATCCTGCACCTCACACCCTGAATTATGTTAATGGCTGCAATAATAGTTGTTATTTACAATACATTTGGATCATTAACACATTTCTCTTTTTCTCTAGGTTTTGAATGTGGAGATGCAAACAGTGTACTGAGACTCAATCTACAAGGTACCAATTACTGAAGCACTATAAATTAAAACACGGCCATTTTGGTCAGAGACACCCATATCCATGCACATACTATGAATGCCCATGCTCTTTCAAAACATGGAATGCTCTTAAAACACATTTAAGTAGATGTCATGTTGAATCTTTACCTGTATTAAGTGCAGAGCTAGTAACATTCACATGCTATTTGTGTCCAGGAAGTGTCTACTCATCTAGTAGAGAGTACTATTCCCATATCAGCACCCACTTGAAGCGCTATGAAACGGTTACTTGTATGTTTGAGAACTGTTCTTTTCAAACTAATAAATAATAAAATATACACTACTTTTACATCTCATAAGAGCAGGAAGCATGGCACTTGCACAGTGAAAGACTTTAAAGTTGGCGTAGTGAAAAGTAGTGATGTACATGAGGATACCTCGTCTGAAGAAATTTGCACTGATCATGCAGAACTTGGCTCTAGTATAGTTGGGCACTGCAACACCATATTCTTTTATCTCTCTCTCTTGTTGTCCCCTCTATAAATATATTTTAACCTCTCTGACCCCTTTCTTTGACTTGCCAAAAATCAGCACACAAGCATAATCAGTATTCTTGTGTGAAGATTTTGAAAATGTGTTTGTCCCTCAGGATCCCACAGTTGAAACACGACGGGACTGTCCTTAAAGCGCTCTGCGTCTACTTGAATGAAAGTCCCGAGAGCTTCATAAAGGAATATTTGGTAAGTTGAAACATAGCCAAACACAGATATATATATATATATATATATATATATACACCTGAACATCAGCAGGAGAGGACTCTTTAAAGTAGAGACACTACATACTGATTACACCTGAACATCAGCAGGAGAGGACTCTTTAAAGTAGAGACACTACATACTGATATACACCTGATCAGCAGCAGGAGAGGACTCTTTAAAGTAGAGACACTACATACTGATATACACCTGAACATCAGCAGGAGAGGACTCTTTAAAGTAGAGACACTACATACTGATATACACCTGAACATCAGCAGGAGAGGACTCTTTAAAGTAGAGACACTACATACTGATATACACCTGAACATCAGCAGGAGAGGACTCTTTAAAGTAGAGACACTACATACTGATATACACCTGAACATCAGCAGGAGAGGACTCTTTAAAGTAGAGACACTACATACTGATATACACCTGAACATTTGCATAATATGTCCTCTTTAAATAAAAATAATTGAATTTGTTTTTTATTCAAAGTATTTGCTGCTACTTTGGTATATTGTTCATGTACGTTTACAACTACATGTATTTATTTACAATGGATCCAATAAAAGGATTTGCTCATTTGTTTCATATTATAAAATGATGTGTGTCAGGGCTAGTTCTCATACTGATAATCATGAATACTATGTTTCTAATCCCACTTTAGGATGTTGAACTTGCAACAACCCAAATGGAGCCAATGGTATTGGGACTCTATCTCGTGAAACACGAAGGAGCAGAGCCCGGGGAACCACTTGCGGATGTTGGCGTCATCATCGAGGGTGTTGGAGTGCTGCGAGAGCTGAAATACTTGGCAAATGGATGGGCAGTACTGCTTGGACTTATTTACAGCCTCAATCTGAGCTACCCCAAGGACCTGAAACATACATTTGAATTCATTCAAAAAGTATTGATGGGGTTGGATGGCAACAGACTGTCAACCAAGGTGCAGGTTCTGAAAAACAGATTACAAGAGTAATCCCAAGGACAAAATACTGTGACAGAGATAACGTCCAGTTCATTTCCATCTCGGTACATACACACACACACACACACACACACACACACACCACACACACAGAGACACCACAAAACACACACAGAGAGACACACCACACACACAGACACTCACAATTGTATTTCTGCTTTTGAAAGTTCAAGACATATGTTCATATGTATAACAGAGGCAAAGATCTACTGTAACACATTA
>JAAOOA010003526.1:0-18434 GCA_012861695.1 Trematomus loennbergii | reverse complement strand
CAGACGCAACATCTTGCAAGAAACAGCGTCTCAAGGCTTCTTAACATTTAACAACCTATTAATGATGCACTTAACGGTAAGAAACTCAGCTAACAGACGATATTAACCATTTTACCTACACGGAACAGAATTCCAACACCAAGAGTCTAAATCAACACTTAGCAAAACGGGCTAACGGCTGCTTTAGCACATAACTGGCAAAAGCTTCCGGTTTAGGAGGTGCGCACGCAGCGTCTCGTTTTAACTGAATAATGGTCATGTTTACATGGATTTATGAACTGCCCCTAATTACCACCCCCCTTCCAGAGACACACTGTCAAACACTCATACCTGCTTGGTATGACATTGAAAAAAAGTTACATTAAATAAATAAAAATGTCAATAAAATGACTGTTGTTTAATCTTCACATCTTGTAATCATGTCTATAATTTTGAGCACCAAATTATTGAAAAGTATCGAAAAATACCGGTATCGATAACTAGTATTGGTATCGATAAAATCCTAACGATACCAATCCCTAGTGAAGAGTGACTGTAGATCAGGGCTGCACAATATGCGGAAAACATACGATGGCATGGCTTTATGTAAAACTAATAAATGTAAGTTAAAAAATTAAGCAGCAATAAAAAAATAATGATAGTTGCAGTAATGCAGTTTTATGTTCAAAGTCTGTGAACTCATTCAAAAATACTTAAATGCAATAATTCAGCCTTTCACAATGTGTATATCGCACAAGACGACAAATTATTTTTTGGAATATATTGTTCAGCCCTAATCCAGTTGCTTAATCACAGTATGGCAACTTCAATAACCCAAGTTAAAACACAAGACATTTTCATATTCTCACCAAAGACAAAGTTGTCTGGTCTAAAGATCTGGCCGAAGGGACCGGACCTCACCGAGTCCATCGTGCCGGGCTCCAAGTCCACCAGCACGGCCCGGGGGACATACTTCCCACCTGGTGATTCAAACACAAGACGACATTATTTATATTAAGCATTTTTTTTTCTTAATAGCTGCATTATAATTATTCAAGCAAAACCATGTTAATCTTTTTTCATCAAAGACTTTGCTTTCTTAAAGTATGACCAAACACAGTAAAAAGCATATTGTACGCTCAATTATATTTTATAATAGTTTGTCTGGCATTAATACAGTCCAGTCTCCTTACAGCACAAGGTTAGCCAGGGGTTAAATTGGGATTGTCTATTGCTATGGGGGGCTCTGTGTCGAGGTGCGGGCGTGGTCGCACATCACATAATCTGCTACTCAGGGTTCCTGCAGGTTTCGCCTACTCAAATTTAAGACTTTTTAAGACCTTTTTAAGACCACTTTGAATAGAATTTAAGACCTATTTCACGGCAAGAAAGTATGAAGGAAAATTGCTATGAAAGAAGAAATACGTCCCATAATTACTTACAAAGTAAATGTAAAGGCATATCAGTACAGCACTGTGTTAGCAGACAAAAAGTGTATGTGTGTGTGTCTGTGTGTTAGGGGTGTGCAATTAATCATATTTTAATCGCAATTACGATTTTGGCCTGCCACAATTACGAAATGATTTTGCTTTGCTAGGTTGTGACAGTGCACTACAACATATTTGATCTAATTAATTTTAGTCTAATTTATTTATCATATTTATACATGTTTAATAGCTTGTGGAAGTGCGCTCCAAAATATTTGTTGATCTTGTTTATTGGTATTTATTATTTTGATATTATTTATTTAAATGTATAATTTATTTAATTTATTTTTGTATTGGTTTTGCAGTTGAATTATAGGTTCAGGGTAATCAACAGTTAAAAAGATACTGTTCAAATTATTATTTGTTTTAAATAATTAACACATTAGCAAAACAAACGCTAATTTATTTTTCAAAAGGTGCAGCGGGCTTCAAACACGTTCCCCTCCACTGGTTTCAACCAAGCACTAAATTCAATGTTTTCCAACCAAATACGGTTGAACTTACACTTCCCCATATTTATTTGTAAGTAGATTTGAAGATACATGAGTTTCTTACTGTCGCTAGCTGAAGCTTGCTTGCTAGGTTACTAGCTGGGTGTTCTCCAATAAGGGGCCGGGGGAAACAAAGTTAGTGATTACTGGTTCCATGTTGATTTATTTCAATACAAATTGTTGGGGGGAACTGAAAGGCTCTTACCGTACTGGTTACTTTGCAGCCCGGACATTTCCCCCAAAACACATATAGACGCGATCGCAACACAGAAGTACCTTTCAAATCCCATCATTTTTAAGACCTTCTAAATCATATTTAAGACCTTTCTTATTTTTTGGTCATATTTAAGACCTTTTTAAGGCCTTAAATTCAGATTATCAAATGTAAGACTTTTTAAGACCCCGCGGGAACCCTGGCTACTGTATCAAATGCGCACATTGATGCCACCAAATGAGACAAAAAAGTATTACAAATAGGACCGTCTTTCTAATAGTGACATTAAACTTGAATTAATATACATCTTAAATTATTAATATATACACAAAAATGTGTACGTGCTTTGTATTGGTCGGCGTAGCTTAAAATATTTGTTCGGAAATCTCAGCATTTACAGTATGCTGTAAATCTCACGATACACAATTTGATCATAACCACATTCGGTGTTATGACTGACCGCAGCGGAGTCTGGGCGGTGCTGCAGCTCCAACGCAGAGACACACGTTCACCAAGGCCGATTTTAAAATAAAGTCAACACATATCGACCCTAAATATAGTATAGTTAAGAACGAGAAACGTTTTGACATATCTTTTTCTGATATCTTCTGACAACGGTACGGGGGTGATGACGTCAGAGCATCGCCCTATTTGCCGGGCTCAGCCTCCGCTCAATGTAACCCCTTGTTACACCTAATAATAATAAATAATACAAAATAACCGAAGTGACTGGCTAATATATGTCGACAGAATATTATAATAAGTTAAAGCTGTATTGTTGTTTTGGAAAGTATAATTATCTTGACGTTTTGTTGACTTGTTGCCGTATCCTAGAAACGGCGCGCTAGCAACAGTAGCTAGGAGCTAAAGCAAAGCTAACCTGAAGCCTCATTGTAATAGACGTTGATGCGATCCAGCTGCAGGTCGCTGTCCCCTTGGTATGAGCCGGTCGGGTCGATGCCATGTTCGTCGCTTATGACTTCCCAAAACTAGAAGAGAATAAAACACAACAACGGTCAAATTACCTGCAAACTAGCATGACTTAGCTTAACGATTCGAACAGGTTGAACCCGTAGATAGCTTTCATTAGCATTGCTGCTAAGTAGGCTAATCAACCCGCCCAAACGAACATTAACATCCACGCACTTAATGAATGAGTTAAGAATTCAAATGTAAATCTAAACTACTCTCTTACCTTAGCTCCAATTTGATTTCCACATTGGCCTAGCTGCATATGCACGATTTCCCTCATTTTGGTTGAATTCAAATGTTCCAACTGACCGATGAAGACAAAGGTTTGAATCTGTACTGAGGCAGCTACGAACTAACCAGAGAAGATGGGAGTGCATCAACCGTTACCCGATTAACAGGATTGGTCCAAATTCATGTCACTCAGCCTCAGCAGACATCTCATTGGTCAAAAAATCTTAAGGGGGCGGTTTGCATACAATTTGTCCCGCCACTTTCTGGAATAGAGTGTAGATGAGCACTGTAAAACCTCAAATCCTACGTTATAATCCTTGTCCGTTTGTAAAACCTAAATACTGCCCTGTACGCCACATCCCCTGAACTCCGTCGCAAAATATATTTAATTCTGTGTGGTTTCTGTTCAGTACTTGCTTCAGTTCTTAGAAATTGCAAAAAAAATTCAGCAATTGTTTTGTCATTGCTAGCTTGCTACAATATTCACATTTGCCGCACGTTATTGTGTTGACTTCTCTTGTTTCTCCAACTAACATTATAACAATGTCTGTCCTTTAGTCCTCTATTACACTGACTCATCCTGCCATTTCTTTTTCATTTGGGATTTCATGATGCTTGTGATCTTAGCCTTGCAATATTTCACACTCATACTAATTTGTCTCTTCTTTGTCTCCAACTTTGCATATACCAGATCATTTCCCTCCACCCCAATGTGTGCAGGAATCCAGATGAAATAGGTGACCGCTCCTGCCCTTCAAATTTGTTGAAGTGTTTGTGCTATTTCCGGTACTATGTCTTGTCTTGTTTCTGAAGGCCTATGTTTAATGCTTTCCAATGCACTGCTGGAGTCAGAGCCTATCAATACCTTCCTTGTCTGGACTTCTTCCACTCAATTCAAAGCCAGAAGAATAGCCAAAATATAAGAATCCTTTATTTGCACATTTGTAATTTACTTTATTACAACAACAGACAAATAGTGCAGGTAATGTATGTATGTACTTTACCACACCATCACCATCACTAACAAGGTTTTGTATTATGTTTTCCAATTCTGTAGAATAGAATTGGAGGGATGAAACCCTCTTTTATGGTCACACAAGCACACAGTGAAATTTGGCCTCTGCATTTAACCCATCCTAGTAGGAGCAGTGGGCAGCTATTGTACAGCGCCCGGGGATCAATGGGGATGATGGAGACGGAAAGACAGGGGGAGGAGGGAGAGATAGAGGAGGAGGAAGATGAAGATGATGTGGAGGTCGTGGAGATAAAGAGGCCCAAGGAGGAGGAGGAAGATCTTGAGGTGGTGTGCCCTCAGCACTTCATCAGCAATTTGGCCAAAGAGATGGAGCCACCAAAGAAGAGGAGGAGGAGGAGGAGGAAAGAGGGGAGAATGGAGTGATGGAGGTGGAAGATGAAAGTGGGACAGACGAGAAGGACAAGGATTTGATGAGGTAACTTTACGACTTTTCCTGCTTTGTGAGCAAATCTGTAGGATGATTATTTTATAACACATCACTTTGTTTACAAAATGAATTGTCCAACCAACAGTCCAAAACCCAAATAAATGTTTTACAAAAAAAACATCAAATTCTCAAATGTCACATGCTTAAACAAGTGATCCACATTTTGGTTTATAAAGGTTATCATTTAATTATTAGAACAGTTGCAGATAATGTCATCAAAATAGTTGTTATTTGCACAGATATCATCTAATATTTCCCCTCTAATACTTGCCGGACTCTGTTGCTACATGTTAGCTCGTACTTTAAAACATTGACACAGTTAGACTGTAGGATACTGTAACAAACCATTAAGTTGTTCCAAGTTATTTGAACTAACACTATAAGAATGAATAACTAACCTCATGTTCACCACCTCTCTTCCTCCAGTGGTTCGGGGCGTCACCACATGCTGCCCCTCCTCTCGTCCTTGTCCTCTCTGGTGCTGTACCTCCGGCGGCTGCAGCACTCTGCCTTCCTGTCCCTGTCCCGGCAGCTGCAGTCGGCCGAGGCCTGGCGCCTGCTGTGCCACTCCAGCCTGGCTCTGCTCATCCTGTACAACCGCCGGCGTGAGTGTGAGGTCTCCAAGCTTTCCATCACAGAATACCACGCTCGCATCACTCCCCAGTGCCCGGTTCCTGTCCCACCGGGGGCCCCTCCTGCTCTCACTCCCTTAGAGGCCTCCCTGTCCCCTTCGAGCGTCTGGTGCTTCCCCCCTCCCCAGAGTCGGGGTCCAGGGTAAACGAGGAAGAGTCCAGCCCCTCATCCTCCCGCCTCACTGCGAGCCCTGCCTGGAGCTCCTCCTGCAGACGCGGCAGGAAGTGGGAGTCGACCCCGCAAACCCGTATGTCTTCGCCAGGCCGTACCACTCCCCCGCCACGCCGCTGCGAGGCACCGACCTCCTCCGCAGCCTGGCCCGCTCGAGTGCACCCGCAACCCCCGAGCCCTGACCCAGACCAGGGTCCGCCGGCAGGTCGCCATCCTGACGCAGCTGCTGCTCCTGGGAGAAGGAGAGGAGCCCGGGCAGCCTGGAGGCAGCGCTGTGGAGAGGCTGGAGCACTTCCTGGAGAGGGAGTACCATGTGACACAGAACTGTGCTGGAATTGGACAAGACCCAGGCCTGATGGGCAGAGTGGGCAGAGTGGTGCTCTGCGGAGAGAGAGATGGAGTTCTCTTCAGAGGAATGAGCCTGAACCACATCTGCCTGGAACTGGACGGTGAGTTTTTCTAATTGAATGTGTCTGTTTCTGTTGTCCAAAACACGCTGTCTCTTCCCTTCCTTCATGGTGTCAAACATCCCCCGGCTGGAAAAGGATTGCAAACTTTCTTCCAGTTTTGAAGGATGTTTTTCTGTGTGTTGACAAGCTGTTTGTTAAGGAAGAAGCAGAGCAGTGACAGATTTTTCTTCTACCTTCTCGCCTCCTCTCCAGTAATGTCAGGAAACTCTGCAGACTCGTACTCGGAGGGAGAGTCTGAAGGGGAGCAGACGAAGGAGAAGCCCGAGGCAACCCCCCTGCCCCTGCCCCTGTATATATATATATATATATATATATATATATATATGTATGTATGTATGTATGTATATGTATGTATATGTATATGTATATGTATATATTATGTATATGTATATGTATATGTATATGTATATATATATATATATGTATATATATATATATGTATATATGTATATATATGTATATATATGTATATATATGTATATGTATTATGTATATATATATATATGTATATGTATGTATTATATTATATATGTATATGTATATATATATATATATATGTATATATGTATATGTATATGTATATATAGTATATATATATGTATATGTATATGTATATGTATATATGTATATATATGTATAGTATTGTATATGTATATATGTTATATATATATATATATATATGTATATATATATATATGTATATGTATATGTATATATATATATACATGTATATGTATATGTATATATATATATATATATATATATATATATAATATTAGGTTGTGAGCAGTGGTGGAGGTCAATGAGAGGTATCACTTGCATCGTGTAAAATGACAGAAGCTGTTGACACATGTTCAAGTTTCCTCTCATCTCTCCTGTGTAGGAAAGCGAGGCGTCCTGAAGCGTCCTGGTCAGAGGCGGAGCGGGCTGCGGTCGAGGAGCACCTCACCCAGAACCACGGATCTCCGGGTCCCCGCGAAGGCTGACTGCGAGCGCTGCCTGCAGCAGTGCCCCCTGCTGGTCAGCAACCACCGCGACTGGAGGGCCATCAAGTTCTACTGCCACAATCGCATTCAGCTGCTGAAGAAAAACCAGCGTCGGGAAATCGAGCCCCTGGCCCTCATTGTCTGCTGAGAGGAGAGAGGGTTCGGGGAGGCATCAGAGCAGATTCTCAAATGGTACCCTGCTCCCCAGGAAATGCACTAGTCTTGAGAGGACGGTCCTAAAAGTTTCACTTCTCGTAGCCCGGTTTGGTTCTGACACGGCTTTTTCATTTGACACATGATGGCGTTTTTTTATTTGAGCCACACAAGAACAGAAATCTGAATTCACTTTTTTTGCTGCTCTACTTTAAGGTCTTAAAAAAATGACACTAGAGTCTACACAATGCTCCTCGTTTGAGGGACTTGTCAAAAGCGGAGCACTGTGACGGGTCCCGTTTGAGACTTGCGTTGGGGGACTTCAGAGACCATGACACTTGCTCGTGATTTGTTGTAGATGGACAATTTCTTTATCTCCTTCCAAAACGCATACACTAAAATGAAATGTAATCAAAGGAGGCAGTGGAGCCTCACAGTGTTGCTGAACGTCGTGAAGTAGCATTAGTGTTCCATGCGCTTGGAGACGTTAATAGGACAAATGGCCCGTGCTGGGGCCACATGTTTCTTAATAGTGACTATATAACTAGAGTAGGCAATACTACTGCTAAGACTAACCAGATCTTCTTATACAACTGACTGTAGTTCTGACAATGGTTTTATTATATTTGGACCATCATTTACATGTAAGGTACTTGTGGAGGAATGAGTTGCTGTATTGCAGTTTTTATGAAGTTTAAATTTAAAGTGGAACGCAGAGTTTCATTAGAGAGACAATTAAACGGCCGCAGAATGTTGTGAAGTTACTTTTGGATACCTAAGATGTTTTGTTCAAATACAAAGTCCAGGAACATGAGGACTGTTTGGAAACCTGTTGCGTTCGACTCATTTTCCCCAGAGGAACAGTTGTTTCCTTTTGTTTTTGTCTTTTTCTGCCTGTTGCACATTTGTTATTCAAAGCAGTAAAAAAGGTGCTATAGGCCAATAAGCTGGATATCACTTTATATGTAAAGAGGAGATTTCCCATGGTTGTGTTAGAAGTTTATTAATAGTGGGCATTTATCACAGACGTGATTGTTCTGTCTCCACGTTTATTGCATTGTCTGTGATGTCCTTTCCATCGGTTATAGCTCCACCTGTCCTGTCCCAGCAACACTACACGGTTTGCAGCTCCACCACATTTTTGGTTTATCTTCGGTGTCGCTTAAAATCTGCTTCCCATCGGACTAAAACCTCCATGAAATCTGAAGACAGATACTTGAAGTTATTTAAACCTTTTGCAGACTTGTTTATGTTCTTTCTTGCTCTAGCCTTGCCAGTTACATTGTACATAACAAATATATTATCATTATGCTAACTGGTTGTTCGTGCTAGACGATGTAGCTTTTTCATTTCTGAGTTATTGCTATATGTAAATAAGCCTGTTTGTAAATAATCCTCAGAGAAACAAAGAAAAAACACAATGTATGACATGCCTTGGTTATTAATGTGTTATGTTTTTTCTTTTTTTATAAGTCTTATAAAAATGTAAAGCTCTAAGTTTTGTGATGTGGTTCTTTTTTTCCATTGCATGTATTCACAGTTCAGTTTGAAATGCTGTAGTGACTTGTATTGAACAAGTTTATAATTAATTTGACTGAAAAGATGCTATTCATGACCAGAAACACACTATGTACAGTTTTTATATCCCACATGCAGTTCACTGTAAAGCCACTTGGTGGAGGTGTTGGTTCATAAACCATGAACAGTTTTAAGAAGAAAAAAACAAAGACTTTCTGAGAATACAAGTTCCTGGTAAAGTGGTGCATGTTCAGGTTGATAAATAATATGTTCCTGTGCTGGATGTGATTCATATAGATCACTGAATCATCCATAGATATTCTATCTGAGAAAGCAGCACAATGTTATTCAACTGTATGTTGCTACTTTGTAGAGGACTTTTATCAGACGTCCCAGCTCAGTGTCCTTCGGATGAGATTAAATTGAAATAGATCAAGTAATGTAGGATAAAATACGAGTTTGAATTATTCCCCACGGTCAAACATACTTGTTACAGCAGCTTAAGAGTATAAAAACCAAAGGGAATAACGTTACAAATTAAAAGGGAAACGATAAAAAAATGAAGCCATGTGCCTATAAACTAATTCCACTCATAAGAAACAAGAGAACAATAAAAACAACAGCTATAAACATATGTTCACATTTCTCCTACACAAGTGAGCCATGATGTTTAATTAAAATACACACACACACACACACACACACACACACACACACACACACACACACACACACACACACACACACACACACACACACACACACACACACACACACACACACACACACACACACACACACACACACACACACACACACACACACACACACACACACACACACACCTCCAAAGGGAATGTAAGTAGAGCACACACAACTTTAAAGTCTTATCACAGGTTGTCAAACTCACTGGAAGATGAACTGACTGCTGGAAAACTGGAACCACTTTTCTTCAGTCCTGTGTTTTGTGGTCCTATTTGATCATCTCAACAGTCCCCTCCAACAGGGGTCACTGTTCAAATGGACAAAGTTGAAGGGCTGGCGACAAATCTTATCGTAACATATTTGTTTCAAAGCCTATGACTCATACTATGTGGTTAACTTTCAAAGATGATTTCATTGCATGCGCTGAAAATCAATAAATTAAATGTTCCAGGATTGGAAGTGACTTTAAGTCACAGCAATTCAGAGAATATTGGCAATTTCCCTCTCAGTGGAAGTAGACTCTTCAGGCAACAGCAGTGCTTTAAGATAATTCCCCATGTCGACATGGCATCATGTTCACAGTTATTTATACAATTCACACAGATAAAAATGTCATGCTATAGAATAAATTCAGTGGACCAGGTTTTTCGTCTATTTCAGATTTTGACTACCTACCTGATGGATAGTCAAAAGGTCAAGGGGTCACCAAAGTCAAAATAATGCATTGATTGGGCATCATGGATATGTGCCTTTCATTTCATAACAATCCATCAAATATTTGTAGAGGTATCAAATCAAATCAAATCAAATCAAGTTTTATTTATAAAGCACATTTAAAAGCGATTTTTGGTCGAGCCAAAGTGCTGTACATGTAATAAAAACACATTACTACAATCACAATAAAAGACAATAAATTACAACAGATATATATAAAAAAAAAAAAAAAAACACAAGGAAAAGTCAGGAGTCGTGCTCCGCTCTAACTAGAAAGCCAGAGAGAAGAAGTGTGTTTTTAGTGTAGATTTAAAAACCCCTAGGGTCTGGGCCGACCTCACATGGAGGGGCAGAGTGTTCCAGAGCCTAGGGCCAGCTGCTGCGAAGGCTCGGTGCCCTCGAGTTTTAAGCCTGGTCTTGGGCACTATCAGCAACAGCTGGTCAGCAGACCTTAAAGCTCTGGCTGGGGTGTAGCGCTGAAGGAGTTCAGTTATATAGGCCGGAGCCAGCCCATTTAGGGCTTTAAAAACAAATAAAAGGATTTTAAAATCAATTCTGAACCGAACTGGAAGCCAGTGTAGTGAGGCCAGAATTGGGGTGATGTGGTCACGCTTTTTGTGGCCAGTCAGAAAACGTGCAGCTGCGTTTTGGACTAGCTGCAGGCGTTTAATTGAGGCCTGGTCCATACCCACATACAGAGCGTTGCAATAGTCCAGTCTCGAGGTTACAAAGGCGTTAATAACCCTTTCTAGGTCATTAAAAGATACATACGACTTGGTTTTGGCCAATAGTCTTATTTAAAAAAAGCAGGATTTGACTACGGTGCTGACCTGCTTGTCGAATTTAAAAGTGCTAGTGAAGGTCACTCCAAGGTTCATGACCGAGGGGAGGATGTTTTTTTTGAGAGAGCCCAGAATATCAACCGGAGAGGCTGGTGGTTGGGGTCCAAAAAAGATGACCTCAGTCTTGCTCTCGTTGAGGTTGAGAAAGTTTTTGCTCAGCCAGGATTTTATCTCTGTTAAGCAGTCCATCAACTGCTTTAGTGAGTGTTTGACATTTGCTTTGAGAGGCAGATAGATCTGTACATCGTCGGCGTAGCAGTGGAAGGGAGTATTATGTTTTGTGAGAATTGAACCTAGGGGCAGTATGTACAGTAGAAAAAGGATGGGGCCCAGAATCGAGCCTTGGGGAACCCCACAGGTAAGAGGGGCTTTGGCAGAGGAGAAGGCACCTAGCTGTACCGAGAAGCTACGGTCTGTCAGGTAGGACCTGAACCATGCAAGGGCAGAGCCTGTGATGCCAGCGGACTGTTCAAGCCGTGACAGCAGGATGCTATGGTCCACAGTGTCAAAGGCAGCTGTCAGGTCTAACAGCACCAAGACAGCTGGGCTACCTGAGTCGGCGGCTAGGAGCAGATCATTAAAAACTCTTAAAAGGGCTGTTTCAGTGCTGTGCATGGGTTTGAAGCCAGACTGAAACTTTTCATGGATTCCATGCATGGTTAAAAAAAGACTGCAGCTGGGCGTAGACTACTCCCTCCAGGGCTTTTGATAAAAAAGGTAGCTGGGAGATGGGCCTAAAATGTGCGAGAATGGAGGGGTCGAGGTATTTCATTGTGAACCGTCTGGCACTGCCCTCCTTGAAGCACTCTGTTAGGGGGTTCACACTATCTAAATGTTTCCAAAATGGCAGCTAACTTTATTAAAATAATCTTTACTTTCAAATGTGCAAGTCTGTCAGAAGTTATAAAAGACAAGAAGGTTTTTCGAAAACATGTTTCCTAGGGAGGCAAAACATTAACTATTTTACCCATACCTTCTATTCTTTGGTTAAAAGATAATGGCAACTCCTTAAAACATGCACATTGCCTGTAGTCACTTTTCGATGGTACCTTTCTTTGTTCTTCCCTGTTTTATGAGAGCAAGTTTAAACATGTTATTGTCCAAACAATCAGATGTGTTTGTGTCTTGTGGATTTTGTTTGGCACCTTGATTATGGCAAGCCAATTTAGCTTTTATTCATTTCTGGAGGATATCAACAAATCTATTGAATTGAAAAAATTGAATTTTAACTTCGATTGCACATTTTTGGTACAGAAACACGTAACTCTGGATTTGTTTTAATGTTTGAGGTGCAATAAACGACACAGCAGCTTTTTGGCATGTTAAAACTATTATTTTCTGCCTCGCAGCTGGCGAAATTACAGCCTCGCCTACTGATTTTAATTTAACCATAGGATATCAAGCCAGATCGTCGATTTCAAATGTGTGCTCTGAAATGATATTTATAAATGACTATTATCATTATTATAAGCTAGAAAAGAAATGTCAAAGATAGGTAGAAAGCAAACGTATTTAAGATATGTTCAGAACAAACGTAACGTGGGACAAAAGACGTTTCTTGTTAAACGTAATTGAGAATGCTGTATGAAACGACTACAAACAATATTGTGATTATTAAGCATTAACCAGCATAATAACGGATTTGGTCAACTGAAAAGTCAGCCGCCAGCCAGCGCGAAAATAAGTTTGCTCTAAAATGATATTAATAAATGACTATTATCATTATTATAAGCTAGAAAAGAAATGGCAAATATAGGTAGAAAGCAAACGTATTTAAGATACGTTCATAACAAACGTCATATGAGAGAAAATAGGTTTCTAGAAGATATGTAGAAAATAAACGTATTTAAGATATGTTCATAACAAACGTAACGTGGAAGGAAATGAATGCAGTTTAGTTTTGTGGGAACGTAATTTCTAGGAGACAGGGTTGATAAGCATCGAGTAACGCTGATGGTGTCGCTTTGATTTGATCTAAGTATTGATATGGGTTTTCAACCTCATACTGCTTGAATTTTATTTGAAAGAAAAAGTCGCTTTATAAAGTTTCAGAACATTCTGTGGAATACTTAGACTAAGAGGGACTTCCCGATTGAATAAGACCAAAACCTGTGTCATGCAGTCACAAGTAAAGGTTGCTCCATTTAAAAAGGGGCCCTCCACTTTGAAAGTTGTTGTGTTTTGTTCTGTGTGGCTCTGAAGTCTGAAACAATTACCTGAAATTAAGCTCTTTATACAAAGAAAACCTGCATTTTAAACTGGAGGTGTGGAGTTTGAGGATCTAACAAAAAGACCCAACTTTATTGAAATGGAATACATCTGTAAGGGGTCAGGGAACCACGGCCTTAGATGCGACTTGAGATAATTCTCTCATTAAGGTGAGCTGACCCTTTAACACAACTGACCATATTAATCCATTTCAGACAGAAAATAAAAATAAAAATGTCATTTACATTTCAATGCCCAAGTCTACGTACCTTTGAATGAATCAAATATAGTTAGTGTTAATCAAGGCATGCTTTTGTTATTAATCAAAGTCTTTAATGATCTAGTAACTTTGAAAAACAAACTATTAACCAATAAATAAGGTAATAAAAGGCTTAGCATCCAGTTGTAGAGGGTAAAGCCACACTATAATAAACATCAGGTACTTACTGGGTTCAACTGACCTTTCATGCCAGCTGAGTGCGTTTTAAGGCTGATATGGATGGGCTACAGACAACAAAAACAAATACAAACTAGAAAGAAAACTAAAACGAAATTAAACAGAATGAAAAGATGACGCAGTAAATTATTCACCATAAAAAGGCCCTGGACAGAATTGAAATGCAGACTTTGAAATGAAAAAGTGGATAAATTAAACTAAGAACTGGCAGAAGCATAAACCTTGTTATTCATCACACCAGACACTTGTTTTTCACTTCAGGTACAAAACGTGGTAGACTGCATTTCTCTCTTTGCACTGTGGTTTAGGTTTCTACTCGTCCAGCAGGAAACCACATCTTCAAGGTTCTCGTGTACAACAGTTGTTTTAAAGCTGTTAACTTCGTGCTAATGCTCAAGGGTGCTGCATTTTGAGAGGTATTTGTTCAAATGTTTTCGTGCATTTAATCACTTCTTTCGATTGGCTAAACTTGAATGGCGATGCCCACAAATGCACTCATAAATGCACTCATAGTCTGTTGAGGCAAAATGTTTGTGAGGCCTCAAACCACTCAAGCACTTTATTTCTAGCGTGTGGCCCCATGATGCTTGTTCCATTATTAAATAAACGTATGACTATATCCTGGAAATGTTTGTACAAACAGCGAAACTAAGAAACAAACAACATTAAGCTTAAGTTTCCATGTATTTATTTTTACTCTAATACATGCACCTCGCTTTATTGCCTAGGTACAATGGGTAATAATCATTTCAATTCAAATAAAGCTTAAGCAATGTACTTCACATTGGGATGTAATTATATATAAAAAATACAAAGAAAAACGTTGTTTTATATATTCTTAAAATCGTTTACTAGTAAATATTCTGTATTCAAAAGTTTATATTCCCGTAATGGCCACTTTATAAGTTAACATTTAATAAGTAACACCAATTATTTTTCATCAAAATGGCTGCAGTAGTGCTACAAAAAATGTACCAAATATTGAATGCTTGTATCATTTCTCTGTGTAGGTTTTCTAAATATTATGTAGTATAATCAGGCTTTATACTCATTATAGCTACCGTCTAACATTATAGTATACGGTCAACAATAAATGAGAGACTTTGTCTAGTGGAACAGATTTTCTCAGTATTGCTATTGGGGAGTGGTGATGGATGTAGTGTGGATATGTGAAAGGTTAATATTATTCCCCCATAGTCCACTAGGTGGTGCACTGGTTCCACCACACTGAGCAGCTAAAGGTGTGATTGGTGGATTTCACCTCAAGTTTGAATCAAAAGAAAACAAGTGACATCAAAATAATGCAACCATTTTATTTAAAAGACAAGAAATCTGACTTTGGTAACATTCATACAGACGCAAAGCTGCTCCTTTGACAGTTATTCTTTTAGTCCTTTAAAACTAGTTCAAAAATAGTATCAGTGATAGACTTGTAGACATGTAAAAATGTATACATTTCAAATTTCACTAGGAAACCAGAATTATTAATATATTTACATTTAATACTCAAGTAAATGTTGTTGCCAACAACATCTGAGTTTCTATTTAAAGAGTCAGTTCACCCAAATAAAATAAACAGAAACTATTTATTCACTTATAAGCACAACCCTGTCTCCTAGAAATTACGTTCCCACAAAACTAAACTGCATTCTCAAATACGTTTCGCAAGAAACGTATTTCCTTCCACGTTACGTTTGTTATGAACATATCTTAAATACGTTTATTTTCTACATATCTTCTAGAAACCTATTTTCTCTCATATGACGTTTGTTATGAACGTATCTTAAATACGTTTGCTTTCTACCTATATTTGCCATTTCTTTTCTAGCTTATAATAATGATAATAGTCATTTATTAATATCATTTTAGAGCAAACTTATTTTCGCGCTGGCTGGCGGCTGACTTTTCAGTTGACCAAATCCGTTATTATGCTGGTTAATGCTTAATAATCACAATATTGTTTGTAGTCGTTTCATACAGCATTCTCAATTACGTTTAACAAGAAACGTCTTTTGTCCCACGTTACGTTTGTTATGAACGTATCTTAAATACGTTTGCTTTCTACCTATATTTGCCATTTCTTTTCTAGCTTATAATAATGATAATAGTCATTTATTAATATCATTTTAGAGCAAACTTATTTTCGTTCTGGCTGGCGGCTGACTTTTCAGTTGACCAAATCCGTTATTATGCTGGTTAATGCTTAATAATCACAATATTGTTTGTAGTCGTTTCATACAGCATTCTCAATTACGTTTAACAAGAAACGTCTTTTGTCCCACGTTACGTTTGTTCTGAACGTATCTTAAATACGTTTGCTTTCTACCTATCTTTGACATTTCTTTTCTAGCTTATAATAATGATAATAGTCATTTATTAATATCATTTTAGAGCACACATTTGAAATCGACGATCGGGCTTGATATCCTATGGTTAAATTAAAATCAGTAGGCGAGGCTGTAATTTCGCCAGCTGCGAGGCAGAGTTTTAACATGCCAAAAAGCTGCTGTGTCGTTTATTGCACCTCAAACACCTCAAACTTCCTCTAAGGACAGCAGAAGAGCTCTGTGGCTTCAGGCTTGATCACCGTTCAAATGACAGCGTTGGTTTCCCCAAAAGTGGGTGGGGCTGTGACGTAGATTTTACTCTCATCTATTATTCAAAACCATTCTATTTAATCCAAACGTAAATTACATGCCAGTGTTTTATCTTTTTATTAAGTAAGAACACAACAGACATTTAAAGAACAAGGCGGAGAAACGTTGGGGTGGGCGTCTAGGCCAGGTCCTCTTCGCCTTCATCCTCAAACTCGCCCTCCTCCTCAGCGGTGGCGTCCTGGTACTGCTGGTACTCAGACACCAGGTCGTTCATGTTGCTCTCAGCCTCTGTGAACTCCATCTCATCCATGCCCTCGCCGGTGTACCTGAAACAAGGAAATATTACTCACTACATATAACTTTCAATCTTTCCTGACATTTATTTGTCCAAACGATTCATCTTGAAATACGTAAACCCTCTATCACTCACCAGTGGAGGAAGGCCTTGCGGCGGAACATGGCGGTGAACTGCTCTGAGATGCGCTTGAACAGCTCCTGAATGGCCGTGCTGTTGCCGATGAAGGTGGCGGCCATCTTGAGGCCACGGGGAGGGATGTCGCAGACGGCAGTCTTCACGTTGTTTGGGATCCATTCTACGAAGTAGCTGCTGTTTTTGTTCTGCACATTCAACATCTGCTCGTCTACTTCCTTCATGGACATGCGGCCTCTGAAGATGGCGGCAACCGTGAGGTAGCGGCCGTGGCGTGGGTCACAGGCTGCCATCATGTTCCTGGAGTCGAACATCTGCTGGGTGAGCTCAGGAACCGTCAGAGCCCTGGGGAGGACACACCATCCGATAAAGATTTATTTCAAAATGCATTTGTTAATGTGTTGTTTTAAGTGAAAAATATATATAATCGTCTTAATCACATTTACATGTATTTGGGGGGGGGGTAAAAAAAAAAAACGTGTGGTGCTGTAATTCATGACAAACTGGTAAGAGCGCAATACATTTAGCTTGTTCCAATTTCTCCCTTTGTTTGCCTTTTCAAGGCGAGGCAATTATTGTTAGAAATCAACAATGGAAGTACGGAAGGATATTGAGGCCAAACCTGCTTTACATTCATTTTATGTTCTCTAGAAAAATTACAATTCTTAATGCTTTTGTATATATCTACCTGTACTGCTGGCTACCACGGCTGGTCAATGGGGCGAAGCCGGGCATGAAGAAGTGCAGCCTGGGGAAGGGCACCATGTTGACAGCCAGTTTCCTCAAATCAGCATTGAGCTGGCCGGGGAAACGCAGACAGGTGGTCACCCCTCATGGTGGCTGAGACGAGGTGGTTGAGGTCTCCGTAGGTGGGGGTGGTGAGCTTCAGTGTGCGGAAGCAGATGTCATACAGCGCCTCATTATCAATGCAGAAGGTCTCATCTGTGTTCTCCACCAGATGGTGGATGGAGAGGGTGGCGTTGTATGGCTCCACAACTGTGTCTGAAACCTGAGGTCGGGGGAGGGAGAAGGATTTACATTAAGGCAAGAAATAAGACAAGAAACATAGTTAATGTTGTAGTATTTTGGTGTATTATAAGCACCTTGGGGGAAGGCACCACGCTGAAAGTGTTCATGATGCGGTCTGGATACTCCTCTCGGATTTTGCTGATGAGCAGCGAGCCCATGCCCGAGCCAGTTCCTCCACCCAGGGAGTGTGTGAGCTGGAAGCCCTGCAGGCAGTCGCAGCTCTCCGCCTCCTTCCTCACCACATCCAGGACCGAGTCCACCAGCTCGGCTCCCTCAGTGTAGTGACCCTTAGCCCAGTTATTACCAGCTCCGCTCTGGCCTGTGTCACATGCAAACACACAACTCTATCAAAGCTGTGACATCAGCACATCCTGGGTCTACATTAAATAGGATTTCATTGGTCAAATGTTAAAGAGTGAAGAGTAGGGATGGGTATCGCGAACCGGTACTAAGTCAGTACCGGTACCTGATTGGACGGTATTGGTATACCGTTAAGCCACTGGACAAATGGTGCTGCTATCGGTATATGAATTACGCTACTTCCTTAGTTTAAACAATTCTGGTTGGTTCGGAACCCTCATCCCGTGTGACGGATCCGGTTTGATTATCACTCTGATTGGCCACTGTGAATGCCACTCGTCATCTCTCCTAACAGCGCTCTTATTATTGTGAGACTCCCGGGGT
>JAAOOA010003525.1:0-42903 GCA_012861695.1 Trematomus loennbergii | reverse complement strand
GCAGGTTTCAGGTTCTTCAGACATGGTGGAGGTTGGTTCGTTTTCTGCCGGCTCCTGCCTTGCTGCGACCGGCTGAAAACTGCAGTCGCAGGCCGAGTCCGCCACCGCCCTCACAACAGGAGTCACACCAGGACACACACCAGGACTCACCACCACCCTCACGCCAGGTCTCACACCAGGACTTACACCAGGACTCACACAGGTCTCAGGGCAATGAACAGGTTGGAGGACAGAGGGCGGCTGGTTGAAGTGGAGCTTATGTTCCTCAGAGGGTTGTGCTGTACGTTTGGAATCGGTCTTACTGTTGGACCTACAGTGGGATCTACAGTGGGACTCGGTCCTACAGTGGGACCTACAGTGGGACTAGGTCCTACAGTGGGATCTATAGTGGGACTAAGACCTACAGTGGGACCTATAGTGGGACTCGGACCTACAGTGAGACCTACAGTGGGACTCGGTCCTACAGTGGGACCTACAGTGGGACCTACAGTGGGACTCGGTCCTACAGTGAGACCTACAGTGGGACTCGGTCCTACAGTGGGACCTACAGTGGGACCTATAGTGGGACTAGGACCTACAGCGGGACTTGGACTCAGTCCTACAGTGAGACCTGTAGTGGGACTCGGTCCTGTAGTGGTCTGGGTTCCTGTGGTCGGTAGTATCTGGCGACTGGCCGAGGCTGGACTCAAGTTTCCTTGGAGAGTTTCTCTCATCTTTTGCTGTGCAGGCCTGTGGTTTACAGGGGGGGTCAGTCCAACAGGGTTCTGGTTTACAGGGGGGTCTGGGTTACAGGGGGGGTCATGTTTACAGGGGGGATCAGACCAACAGTGGTCTGGTTGACAGGGGGGGTCTGGTTTACAGGGGCGGTCAGTCCAACAGTGGTCTGGTTGACAGGGGGGGTCTGATTTACAGGGGGGGTCTGGTTTACAGGGGGGGTCTGGTTTACAGGGGGGGTCAGACCAACAGTGGTCTGGGTTACAGGGGGGGTCAGACGGAGCAGCCTCCGGAGCTGGGACGGGGCAGGAAACCGTTTCTGAGCGGCTGCAGTCGGTCGGTCGAGAACAGGTGAGAGCTGGACCTCTTTATGGTCCAAAGGGCTGGAAGACCTCTTCAACTCCTTGATCACAGGACCTGAAGCTGAAGGTGGAACAACTGGAACTGGGGTCTTCTGTGATGGAGCAGGCTGGGGGTCTAGAGCAGGTGAAGCAGCGTTACAGGTGAGGGGGTGCCGGCTGTAGGGGGGAGGCGGAGGAGGGTTCTGATTTGAGGGTTGTGAGACGGAGAAGGGGATCCACGAAACTTTAAGGACACCTGAGGATTCAGGTCAACAGAGTTACTCTATTCACATCGAAGATTATTGTATTTAGGAAGGATATTAACGTCATAACATAAGATGAAGAAATTATTATTATTAGTGTCTCTACTTTAAAGAGTCCTCTCCTGCTGATGTTCAGGTGTATATCAGTATGTAGTGTCTCTACTTTAAAGAGTCCTCTCCTGCTGATGTTCAGGTGTATATCAGTATGTAGTCTCTACTTTAAAGAGTCCTCTCCTGCTGATGTTCAGGTGTATATCAGTATGTAGTGTCTCTACTTTAAAGAGTCCTCTCCTGCTGATGTTCAGGTGTATATCAGTATGTAGCGTCTCTACTTTAAAGAGTCCTCTCCTGCTGATGTTCAGGTGTATATCAGTATGTAGTGTCTCTACTTTAAAGAGTCCTCTCCTGCTGATGTTCAGGTGTATATCAGTATGTAGCGTCTCTACTTTAAAGAGTCCTCTCCTGCTGATGTTCAGGTGTATATCAGTATGTAGTGTCTCTACTTTAAAGAGTCCTCTCCTGCTGATGTTCAGGTGTATATCAGTATGTAGTGTCTCTACTTTAAAGAGTCCTCTCCTGCTGATGTTCAGGTGTATATCAGTATGTAGTGTCTCTACTTTAAAGAGTCCTCTCCTGATGTTCAGGTGTATATCAGTATGTAGTGTCTCTACTTTAAAGAGTCCTCTCCTGCTGATGTTCAGGTGTATATCAGTATGTAGTGTCTCTACTTTAAAGAGTCCTCTCCTGATGTTCAGGTGTATATCAGTATGTAGTGTCTCTACTTTAAAGAGTCCTCTCCTGCTGATGTTCAGGTGTATATCAGTATGTAGTGTCTCTACTTTAAAGAGTCCTCTCCTGCTGATGTTCAGGTGTATATCAGTATGTAGTGTCTCTACTTTAAAGAGTCCTCTCCTGCTGATGTTCAGGTGTATATCAGTATGTAGTGTCTCTACTTTAAAGAGTCCTCTCCTGCTGATGTTCAGGTGTATATCAGTATGTAGTGTCTCTACTTTAAAGAGTCCTCTCCTGCTGATGTTCAGGTGTATATCAGTATGTAGTGTCTCTACTTTAAAGAGTCCTCTCCTGCTGATGTTCAGGTGTATATCAGTATGTAGTGTCTCTACTTTAAAGAGTCCTCTCCTGCTGATGTTCAGGTGTATATCAGTATGTAGTGTCTCTACTTTAAAGAGTCCTCTCCTGCTGATGTTCAGGTGTATATCAGTATGTAGTGTCTCTACTTTAAAGAGTCCTCTCCTGCTGATGTTCAGGTGTGTATCAGTATGTAATGTCTCTACTTTAAAGAGTCCTCTCCTGCTGATGTTCAGGTGTATATCAGTATGTAGTGTCTCTACTTTAAAGAGTCCTCTCCTGCTGATGTTCAGGTGTATATCAGTATGTAGTGTCTCTACTTTAAAGAGTCCTCTCCTGCTGATGTTCAGGTGTATATCAGTATGTAGTGTCTCTACTTTAAAGAGTCCTCTCCTGCTGATGTTCAGGTGTATATCAGTATGTAGTGTCTCTACTTTAAAGAGTCCTCTCCTGCTGATGTTCAGGTGTATATCAGTATGTAGTCTCTACTTTAAAGAGTCCTCTCCTGCTGATGTTCAGGTGTATATCAGTATGTGTCTCTACTTTAAAGAGTCCTCTCCTGCTGATGTTCAGGTGTATATCAGTATGTAGTGTCTCTACTTTAAAGAGTCCTCTCCTGCTGATGTTCAGGTGTATATCAGTATGTAGTGTCTCTACTTTAAAGAGTCCTCTCCTGCTGATGTTCAGGTGTATATCAGTATGTAGTGTCTCTACTTTAAAGAGTCCTCTCCTGCTGATGTTCAGGTGTATATCAGCATGTATGTCTCTACTTTAAAGAGTCCTCTCCTGATGTTTCAGGTGTATATCAGATGTAGTGTCTCTACTTTAAAGAGTCCTCTCCTGCTGATGTTCAGGTGTATATCAGTATGTATGTCTCTACTTTAAAGAGTCCTCTCCTGATGATGTTCAGGTGTATATCAGCATGTAGTGTCTCTACTTTAAAGAGTCCTCTCCTGCTGATGTTCAGGTGTATATCAGTATGTAGTGTCTCTACTTTAAAGAGTCCTCTCCTGCTGATGTTCAGGTGTATATCAGTATGCAGTGTCTCTACTTTAAGAGTCCTCTCCTGCTGATGTTCAGGTGTATATCAGTATGTATGTCTCTACTTTAAAGAGTCCTCTCCTGCTGATGTTCAGGTGTATATCAGTATGTAGTGTCTCTACTTTAAAGAGTCCTCTCCTGCTGATGTTCAGGTGTATATCAGTATGTAGTGTCTCTACTTTAAAGAGTCCTCTCCTGCTGATGTTCAGGTGTATATCAGTATGTATGTCTCTACTTTAAAGAGTCCTCTCCTGATGATGTTCAGGTGTATATCAGCATGTAGTGTCTCTACTTTAAAGAGTCCTCTCCTGCTGATGTTCAGGTGTATATCAGTATGTAGTGTCTCTACTTTAAAGAGTCCTCTCCTGCTGATGTTCAGGTGTATATCAGTATGTAGTGTCTCTACTTTAAAGAGTCCTCTCCTGCTGATGTTCAGGTGTATATCAGTATGTAGTGTCTCTACTTTAAAGAGTCCTCTCCTGCTGATGTTCAGGTGTATATCAGTATGTAGTGTCTCTACTTTAAAGAGTCCTCTCCTGCTGATGTTCAGGTGTATATCAGTATGTAGTGTCTCTACTTTAAAGAGTCCTCTCCTGCTGATGTTCAGGTGTATATCAGTATGTAGTGTCTCTACTTTAAAGAGTCCTCTCCTGCTGATGTTCAGGTGTATATCAGTATGTAGTGTCTCTACTTTAAAGAGTCCTCTCCTGCTGATGTTCAGGTGTATATCAGTATGTAGTGTCTCTACTTTAAAGAGTCCTCTCCTGCTGATGTTAGGTGTATATCAGTATGTAGTGTCTCTACTTTAAAGAGTCCTCTCCTGCTGATGTTCAGGTGTATATCAGTATGTAGTGTCTCTACTTTAAAGAGTCCTCTCCTGCTGATGTTCAGGTGTATATCAGTATGTAGTGTCTCTACTTTAAAGAGTCCTCTCCTGCTGATGTTCAGGTGTATATCAGTATGTAGTGTCTCTACTTTAAAGAGTCCTCTCCTGCTGATGTTCAGGTGTATATCAGTATGTAGTGTCTCTACTTTAAAGAGTCCTCTCCTGCTGATGTTCAGGTGTATATCAGTATGTAGTGTCTCTACTTTAAAGAGTCCTCTCCTGTGTAATAGAATATAATAATAGACTGACTCAGGAACTTCAGTGTTTCCCACGGAGGTTTCTCCCACCCTGATGGAGATGAAGATGAAGATGAAGACGGTATATATGAGGGAGGCGTGTGGCGCAGTGGAGAGTGCGTTGGTGTTGGGATCAGGGGAGCACAGGTTCAAACCCCTGCAGTCAGCATGTCGTTGTGTCCCTGAGACACTTCAAAGTGCTCCTGAGGGGATTGTCCTCAGTGCTGAGTATGTAAGTCTCTTTGGGTAAAAAAACATATAATGTGATGTAACATGAAAGGCTGATCTGTGCTCTGATTCTGGGAAAACCCTCTGAGGAGAGAACACTGTTCTGTCAGAGGAGTCTGAGCTCTCCTGCTCTGTGGTGAGGACAGTGACGCACTGCATGAAACACACACACCACACAAACACACACCACACCACCAGCACACTTACACACACACACACACACACACCACCAGCACACTTACTGACACACACACACACCACCAGCACACTTACACACACACCACCAGCACACTTACTGACACACACACACACCACCACCAGCACACTTACCACACACCACCAGCACACTTACACACACACCACCAGCACACTTACACACACACCACCAGCACACACACACACACCACACCACCAGCACACTTACACACACACACACACCACCAGCACACTTCACACACACACCACCAGCACACTTACACACACTGACACACACACACACATACACTTACACACTGACAAACTCAAACTGTCACACAGCGACGATACACATACACAAATGCCTATACACACAGACACACACATTTCAAACCTTTATTTATCCAGGTTGTATCCCATTGAGATCATTGATCTCTTTTTCAAGGGAGACCTGCTCAAGTAGGTTCCACATGAAACAGAGACAACACACCAACACAAACTGACACAGAAACACTAGATACACACACACACACACACACACACACACACACACACACACACACACACACACACACACATTAACACACACACACACACACACACACACACACACACACACACATTAACACACACACACACACACACACACACACACACACATTAACACACACACACACACACCACACACACACACACAAATACATGCCTATACACATTAACACACACACACACACACACACACACACACCACACAAATACATGCCTATACACATTAACACACACACACACACACACACACACACACACACAAATCATGCCTATACCACACACACACACACACACACACACACACAAATACATGCCTATACACATTAACACACACACACACACACACACACACACACACACACACACACACACACACACACACACACACACATCCAGGAACTCCACCTTCAGAAATCCAACAGGTATCTCTAAATATCCAGAAGCGGCCCAAAAAGTGTGTGTGTACTGTATATTATGTGTGTGTGTCTGTGTGTGTGTGTGTGTGTGTGTGTGTGTGTGTGTGGTGTGTGTGTGTGTGTGTGTGTGTACTGTATATTAGTGTGTGTGTGTGTGTGTGTGTGTGTGTGTGTGTGTTTTGTACATTGGTGTGTTACAATGTGCCTCAGTGTGTGTGTGTGTGTGTGTTTGGTGTGTGTGAAAGACATCATTGATTTCCTGCTAATTGATTGGTCACCTGATTCACTTGAATACACGGTGATGTCACAGCCTCCTCTTCCAATCAGCTCTCAGGTTTCCTGCTAAAAGCTTGGGGACTGGAGTCAGCGAGTCAGAACCCGAGTCTCTCCGCCTCGCTAACGTCTCCGATGGGTAAGATCCGCAGGAAATACTTTATATTATATATATATCTATAACTTATATATCTTATGTATCTTATATTGAAACTGTATAATAATCACTTTGTCTCGTAGAAATACTTGAAATTATTTTTGGGGTTTAGCTAAATGTCTGAAGTTCGGGGAAATGACGCACTTTTTTCTGATCGTTATAAATAACCAATTCATTTAGATGAGTCGTGATTTCATTCAACCAGGAAAGGGAACTTGGCGAGGTTTAAAAAACTCTGAAAATAAATAAAGAACTTCTGACTTAAATGTACAAATAATGAAAACAACATGAAATATTCCTAAAAAATTCAAAATATTTTTAGGTTGTAATTTTTGTTGGATTAACAACCGGCACTGGCTCAATGTCCGGCAGTGGCTCAGTCAGTAGGGGCTTGGACTGGGAGCTGTAGGGTCGCCGGTTCAAGTCCCCGACCAGACCTAAATATGGAGTGTGGACTGCTACTTGGAGAGGTCCCAGTCCCTCCTGCCCTGCCGTGGTGCCCTTGAGCAAGGCACCGGACATCCCCCTTCCCCCCTCACTCCCATTGCTCCCCGGGCGCTGTACAATAGCTGCCCTGCTCCTAGTGCTAGACTCCTGGCACTAGACTCCTGGTGCTAGACTCCTGGTACTAGACTCCTGGTTCTAGACTCCTGGTGCTAGACTCCTGGTTCTAGACTCCTGGTGCTAGACTCTTGGTTCTAGACTCCTGGTTCTGGACTCCTGGTTCTAGACTCCTGGTTAGACTCCTGGTGCTAGACTCCTGTTCTAGACTCCTGATTCTAGACTCCTGGTTCCAGACTCCTGGTGCTAGACTCCTGGTTCTAGACTCCTGGTTCTGGACTCCTTGTGCTAGACTCCTGGTTCTAGACTCCTGGTTCTAGACTCCTGGTGCTAGACTCCTGGTTCTAGACTCCTGGTTCTGACTCCTGGTTCTAGACTCCTGGTTCTGACTCCTGGTTCTAGACTCCTGGTGCTAGACTCCTGGTTCTAGACTCCTGGTACTAGACTCCTGGTTCTAGACTCCTGGTTCTAGACTCCTGGTTCTAGACTCCTGACTCCTGGTTCGAGACTGCTGGTGCTAGACTCCTGGTTCTAGACTCCTGGTTCTAGACTCCTGGTTCTAGACTCCTAGCACTAGACTCCTGGTTCTAGACTCCTGGTTCTAGCCTCCTGGTTCTAGACTCCTGGTGCTAGACTCCTGGTTCTAGACTCCTGGTTCTAGACTCCTGGTTCTAGACTCCTGGTGCTAGACTCCTGGTGCTAGACTCCTGGCTCTAGACTCCTGGTTCTAGACTCCTGGTGCTAGACTCCTGGTTCTAGACTCTGGTGCTAGACTCCTGGTTCTAGACTCCTGGTGCTAGACTCCTGGTGCTAGACTCCTGGTACTAGACTCCTGGCTCTAGACTCCTGGCTCTAGACTCCTGGTGCTAGACTCCTGGTGCTAGACTCCTGGTGCTAGACTCCTGGTGCTAGACTCCTGGTACTAGACTCCTGGTTCTAGACTCCTGGTTCTAGACTCCTGGTGCTAGGATGGGTTAAATGCAGAGAACACATGTCACTGTGTGCTGTGTGCTCTGCATGTGAGACAGAGAGTTTCCTCCCTATTCTTTTCTATTCAACAGAATATATAATATAATACATGGGCGTCACCTGGTCGCAAACAAACATTGCACTAACTACTCTGCTGTTAAGCTGTTCTCTATTCTTTATAAATAATATGAACCGTGTCACAATGTACTCAAAGTGTTCAATTCCTTGAGCTATTTCTCAGAACGTTTTTAACAAATTACCCTCATGCTAATTGGTGGGAACACAATTGGCCATTTCCAAAAGTGGGGGGGAATGAGGTTTAAATGACGCCTATGATATTTAAAAAATGTGAGTTTCAAAAATCTAAACTAAATAAATATTAAATATTTCTTACAGGTACGAAGCTTTATAACTGCGTCCCGCAATCAGTTATTAACTCCCCCACCACTTTCTGAACTGGAAGGATTGATCTCTGATCATTGTCAGACCCTAAACATGTGTTTTCTCCAAATATCAAATTTTCGACATTTCTTTTTTTTAGATGCTATTTTTTTAACAATAATTAATAAAAAATCCTTAAATAATAATAATTACATAATTTACAATGTGTGACTCAAATCTGATCATCATTTTTATTTACAATATAAGATATTGTTTTTAAAGTTAATTCATTAATATGCACACCACCACACACACACACACACCACACACACACACACCACACACACCACACACACACACACACACACACACACACACACACACACACCACACACACACACACACACACACACACACACACACACACACACACACACACACACTGTAAATACTAACTGCTTTATAATAATTCATACAAACCTTTAAATCATAGTTGTTATTTTTTGTTATTTATTTTTGGAGTTTTGAAAATGATGCTTTCATATTTTACAAAGTTTTAATAAAATCTGATGATATTTTATATTTACATTTCATCCATCCTGAAGAAGGAATAGCAATATATGCAATGTTGACCTGATGGTTTGTCTTATTTAAAATATATATCTAATGATGTTTTTATTATGTATGAGGTATTTTCCCAGCAGCCTCTTGGGTGTGGCTTCAGTGTCCTTTACAGTCGTCGAAAAAAAGTGATTTAATCTCAGACCGGTTTACCGCTGATCTCAGAGCAGTTGTGGTTGTTTGCGGCGCTGCAGGATGAGCTGATTTTCATGCTGGTTTGTGCCGAACAGAATCTCTGTGCGGCGGCTCAGCTGACTGAATCATGCTGAGTCTGAACTCTGTTTGTTTCTGCAGAGTCAGCCAAGAAGAAATTCAGGGCGTCAACATCATGAGGTGACCCACCAACACACACACACACACACACACACACACTCATCACTCACTCACTCACTCACTCACTCACTCACTCACTCACTCACTCACTCACTCACTCACTCACTCACTCACTCACTCACTCACTCACTCACTCACTCACTCACTCACTCACTCACTCACTCACTCACTCCCTCACTCACTCACTCTCACCACACACACACACCACACACACACACACACACACACACACACACACACACACACCACACACACACACACACACACACACACACACACACACACACACACACACACACACACACACACAGGTACGTTACCACGGCCCACCACTCTTCCAGCAGGTGAAACATGACGACGGCAACGCCCCTCCTTCAGAGCCTGGAGCAGCAGAGTACGCAAAATAAATGCTAATGCTAATGCTAAGGCTACTGCTAATGCTATTGCTAATGCTCCAGACGGGGTTGGGAGGGTTACTTTTAAAATATAATCTGTTAAATTAAAGTTAAGTTCAAGCCTTTTATTGTCATTGTACACAGAGTATAACGAGATTCAGAGTGCAACGCTGTCCCGGTGTGAAACAAATACAAACACATACAGAACACTAAAAACACGGCAATAGGACGGACAACATAAACAATCATACGGGAATAACTAGTTAAACATATTGATCTAAAAATAGTATATAAAGTGCATTAAAAGTGTGTGTATGTGTGAGAATGGTTATGGTTATTGCATGTTACAACTGATTACATTTCAAAACATATAATCCAGGTTTTGTATCTCGCTACATGTAATCCGTTACTCACCAAGACCACTGCTAATGCTAACACTGCTAAAGCTGCTGATAATGCTAATGCCAATAGAGTGCTGGATAATCTCCACATGTCTACCTTACTTTTATAATTTTCGAATCATAAATCTAATCGATAGATTTATGATCGATAGATTCATGATTCGAAATGATAAAAGTAGAGTAGACATGTGGAGATTATCCGGCTGAACAAAACGTGATCCGTCTCTTAAATGTGTTTCAACCACAGACCTTATTTCCAGCTATTTTCCTAAATCCTATGGAGAAACTCATTGGTTTTTGTCGAAGGAACAAGGACGCTCACTGTGGCTCTCAATACAACTGAATCTAATACAATGCTAATAATAAAATGTGTTTTCTTAGATACTTAAAACAGTTATTTAAAGTGCGTTAATGATAAGCTCTCCGTCGCTGCTAAACCTGATTCTGCTGGTTTTCTGACCCTCTCGTTCTCTGCAGTCGAAGTTGCTGAGAGTTTTGCTCTCTTTGGTCTCGACTCTCTGGAGAAGAACTTCCCGATCCTGACCAATCAACAGACGAGGTTTGTTCTGCATCACTTTTCAGACACGAGATGGACGGAACATTTTCTCACCAAGAATTTAGAGTAATGTTAATTAATCTTTCTCTGACTAAAAAAAAACCCTTTCAGTTTTCAGTTTTATTGTATAAGTGCTGTCGACCAGGTGTAACTAGCCGGGTGTTGTTTGACGGTGTTTTAGACCAGGTTCTGTGTAATAACCGGTCCCCCAGGTGTTGTTAAGCAGGTGCTCTGTCCTCAGGTGGTGGGTCACCTGAAGGACGCCTTCTTCCTGACGCTGGACGACGTGCAGCTGTGGGTAGAGGACGGTCTGGACGTGGCTCTGGATCAGATGGAGCGTCTGTCTGAAGGCGCTGTGGCGGTGGTGAGGCAGCTTCAGGACTCTCAGGTGGGCCAGGTGGCTTCCTTAGGGCTGGACGACCTGCTGACCCGCCTGGAGGAGCCGCCGCCCTCTACCTGCCCCTCCCCCCCACCCTGCGTGAGTACAGGGGGCATTCTGGGTAACTGAGGGCGAATTGGAGTTTCATTTTCTATTTCAGAATCAGAATTCCTTTATTTGTCCGCAACGGAGAAATGTTGGGTATAAGATAAGATAAGATAAGATAAGATAAGGTAAGGTAAGGTAAGGTAAGGTAAGGTAAGATAAGATAAGAAGTACTTTATTGATCCCAATTTGGGAAATGTTTGTGTTGCAAAAATAGCATTAAATAAAAAAACTAGAAATCTACATGTTGAATTACAAATGTACAGTAACAAAATATAAAGCAGGATATTATATATACATAATGTGAGGAATGGATATTCAATATTAGATTGAAGTGTTTTATTCCAACAAGAGTGCAGATTCTCTGTCTCATGAAATGAGTGTTTGTGCGTCAGGGCGGGAGTGGGCTGAGGGTGCAGGAGCTGGAGGATGAAGAGGAGGATGATGGTGAGCCCAGCTTGTGGACGAGGGTCCGCAGTCTGCTGCTGAACCTCGCCTGCAGCTGTACCACCGCATGATGAAGGTCCGGGACATGCTGCAGAGAGCTGCCCTGACACTAGGGGGGCGCCGCCAACCAGGTGAGACTGAACCGCTGCTGTCAGAGGAAGAAGTTAGCCGCCTTTAGCTTAGCGGTGGTGAAGTCATGTGACCGTGCTGTAGTTCCTTTATAGCCCAACATTAGCCGCCTTTAGCTTAGCGGTGGTGAAGTCATGTGACCGTGCTGTAGTTCCTTTATAGCCCAACATTAGCCGCCTTTAGCTTAGCGGTGGTGACGAGAAGTCATGTGACCGTGCTGTAGTTCCTTTATAGCCCAACATTAGCCGCCTTTAGCTTAGCGGTGGTGACTAGAAGTCATGTGACCGTGCTCTAGTTCCTTTATAGCCCAACATTAGCCGCCTTTAGCTTAGCGGTGGTGACGAGAAGTCATGTGACCGTGCTGTAGTTCCTTTATAGCCCAACATTAGCCACCTTTAGCTTAGCGGTGATGAAGTCATGTGACCGTGCTGTAGTTCCTTTATAGCCCAACATTAGCCGCCTTTAGCTTAGCGGTGGTGAAGTCATGTGACCGTGCTGTAGTTCCTTTATAGCCCAACATTAGCCACCTTTAGCTTAGCGGTGATGAAGTCATGTGACCGTGCTGTAGTTCTTTTATAGCCCAACATTAGCCACCTTTAGCTTAGCGGTGATGAAGTCATGTGACCGTGCTGTAGTTCTTTTATAGCCCAACATTAGCCACCTTTAGCTTAGCGGTGATGAAGTCATGTGACCGTGCTGTAGTTCACCAATAACGACAAAGTGCTTCTCCTCTCCTGCAGGTGGGTCTGGTTTAGTTCTGGATCTGAGTGGAGAGCTGCTCCTGGTCCTACAGCGCCTCCTGGTGGCTCTGGTTTACCGGACGGAGAACGTCCGAGAGCGGATGATCAGCGAGGTCAAAGGTCGGGCCACCATGCTGGCCGAGCTGCGTCCGGTCCGTCAGATCTCAGAGCTGCCGGTCCAGATCCAGCAGCTCCTGGGAGACCTGCAGGAGTTAGCCAAGATCCTGCTGCAGCTCGTCATCAACGCCACGCCGCTCTACACCATGGTGAGTCACCTGACACACAGGAAGTCACCTGACACTCAAGAAGTCACCTGACACTCAAGAAGTCACCTGACAAACACCTGGACCCTTTAGGAGATTGATGGTTGTGCTTGTTGGGGAAATATTGTCCTGGGCCCTTCCTCTGACCCAGTGTGTGTCCTCACTGAGCAGCTGCACCTTGGGCTGCTCTCAGAGTCTCTCTGCTCCTGCCTGCTGGGTCAGCTGATAGAGGTTACAGTGCTTCATCTTCATATGCAGCATGTTGATTGTTCTCTCAGAGCTATACTTGGTTCTGGGGTAGAGATCTTCAGAAACACAGAACATCTCTTGTGAATTCTCCGGCCGAAGCTCCAAATAAACCATCAGTGTTTCCATCAGAGTTCCAGCTCTCCTCGTGTCTCTCTGAGTCTCCATTGATCCAGAAGTTTCCATCACAGTGCTGAGCTAGGCTCATGTGTCTCTTTAAGTCTCTTTAAGTGTAAATCTTGTGTGTTCTCAGCTCCAGCAGCCGTCTGCTCAGGAGATCGAGGACTTCCTGAACCAGGAGGACTTTTCGGGCGACGTTCCGTCTGGCCCTAACTCTGCGGACAGTCTCTTCCTGAAGGCGATGGACGGACGTCCTCGCCGCCGCCAGAGTCTTTACTCCCGCAGCGGCAGGAGCCCTCTGAGCCCTCAGGGCCCCGACCCGCCCAGCGGCCGGCGCCGGTCCAGCCTGAGGGACCTGCCGCCGCCCAGCGGCCGGCGCCGGTCCAGCCTGAGGGACCTGCCGCCGCCGGAGCTCGATGTCCAGCCACCGCCGATCCCTTCCGACGGCGGGAACCTGCGGCGCCCGTCGGCAACCGAGATGCTGCTGGCGCCGCTCAAACAGTTGGTGGCTCAGAGCCAGAAGGCCTTCGAGTACCTGAGCCCCAACACCCCCGAGGACCCGGAGCCCGACGACTCCACCGACAACGGCACGGCGTCGGTGGACTGCTAAACGCCACGCTGAGGTCTCAGATCCACAATAAAAAACCATCGCCCCCGCCCCCCCTCGACCAATCAGCCCTCCGTCTCCGCCCCTGATGGCGAGCCCTTCCTGCCTCGGCTGGTGCTCTTTTGCTCGTTCACGTTCAGAAACGGAGCGATCGCAAAATTAGCTTAAAAGGTCGTAAATCTGAGTTTTTAATTTGACTTCAACAGAAAACCCTTAGACGATGCTTAATCTGTCCTTTAGGGTTCAGAATACTTCATATTCAGGTACACATATTCACTTGTACCCATTGGCTTATTAGCGTGTTCATTAGCAGCTTTCCCCTCATTCTGCATGACCAATCGCACGGTTTCATTTCCCCTCCACAAACTTCCAGATTATTCACAGGAAATTATTGAACACGAAATTAAAGCTTAGACTGGTTTCAGAAGGTGGTAGTGGGGGGGGGCAGTGACTCATAGTATTGCCGAACAATGGCAGAGTCACTGGTTCGATTCCCAGCCCCGGTGGTCAACATGTGGAAGTGTCCTTCAGGAGAGACAAACTGTTCTTATTAAAAAACCCTACGAGGGTTAGAAGTGCACGTTTAGTTAAAAGGTTATAGAAGATTTCACGCATTGTTAAGTGTTTGGTAACAACTATTAAAGATGTTGCTAATGTGCATGCTAATATGCCACTAGTTACCTGCTAATATGTGTACCTGAATGTAATATTTATACATACATTTTAAACATGAATAAATTGTCTAGAATTACCTGTGATTTATTGACTAGTAAATAAGTCAAATGTATAAGTTCCTGCAGTCTCTCCGGACTGAATATTGAAGTTATTGTAACTTCATTTGGATGAAATCTGAAATACAGGCTGAGTTTTGTCAGATATTTAACAAATATACATTTAAAAATGTAATTATTATGAGTCTGCCGTTTCTCTGTAATCTGACAAGTTTAAATAAAGTTTCTCTGTACTCCAACATGTTTAAATAAAGTTTCTCTGTACTCCAACATGTTTAAATAAAGTTTCTCTGTACTCCAACATGTTTAAATAAAGTTTCTCTGTATGTTAAAATGTTGTTATAAAATACAATATATCTATATCCAGTCTAATGATCTAAATCCACTCTAATCGTGTGGCACAGTGCGTTGGTGTTTGGATCAGGGGAGCACAGGTTCAAACCCCACTGCAGTCAGCATGTCGTTGTGTCCCTGAGACACTTCACCCAAAGTGCTCCTGAGGGGATTGCCCACAGTATTGAGTATGTAAGTCGCTTTGGATAAAAGCGTCTAACAAGTGACATGTGATGTGATGTAATGAGCTTTATTTTTAATCAGCTTTATTTAAAGAGACTCTTGGTCCATTTTATTAAAAGACATAAAACACTCACATATAATTAAAAAAGGCAGTGATACCAATGTTTCCACAGAGGTGGCTGGTATCGTACAGCACTGACACACGGATTGGACAGCACTGAGACACGGATTGGACAGCACTGACACACGGATTGGACAGCACTGAGACACGGATTGGACAGCACTGAGACACGGATTGGACAGCACTGACACACGGATTGGACAGCACTGAGACACGGATTGGACAGCACTGAGACACGGATTGGACAGCACAGAGACACGGATTGGACAGCACTGAGACACAGATTGGACAGCACTGAGACACGGATTGGACAGCACAGAGACACGGATTGGACAGCACTGAGACACGGATTGGACAGCACTGAGACACGGATTGGACAGCACTGAGACACGGATTGGACAGCACAGAGACACGGATTGGACAGCACTGAGACACGGATTGGACAGCACTGAGACACGGATTGGACAGCACTGAGACACGGATTGGACAGCACTGAGACACGGATTGGACAGCACTGAGACACGGATTGGACAGCACTGAGACACGGATTGGACAGCACTGAGACACGGATTGGACAGCACTGACACACGGATTGGACAGCAGCATAATGACAGAGTTATGAGAAACATTCAATCGACAGATTAATTTGTACATCAGATTTCTCAGGAGAGCATGGAACGTGTTGACTCTACAAAACATTTCACTTGCACTTTGGTTTTCTAAGCAGTATACGCAAACAATCATTATAAGCAACCTGGAGCTTCTGGAGGCTCGCCTTCTTAAACTTGAGCCACAAGGGGCAGTATAGAGTACAATAAGCTCTAAGAGGGTCACCTTAACCCAGGGGGGTCAAACTATTTCATCACGGGCCACGTAGGAATTATGGTTGCACTCAAAGGGCCGGTTGTAACTTTAAGACTATATCAAAATACAATATAAATATTTAATATATATCAAATAATGTATTATATGACATGATTGCCTCTGCATTGGATTATTATCTGATAGGGTGATAACTTCATAATTAACTACGTCTGAAAGCAGAAGTCCAGGGCAAATAATTGCAAGTCTCTTCAGTGAGAATGTCACAAAATTATTAAAAAAAAGCCAAATTCTGGAGAAAAAACGCATATTTTGAAGAAAGAAAGTCAAATTCTAAGAAAAAAAGCATATTTTGAAGAAAGAAAGTCAAATTCTGAGAAAAAAGTCAAATTTGAGATGCATTGTGGGAGATGTAGTTTATATTAAACATATTATATTCTTTCAGAGCTCTTGTGGGGCCGCAGAAAATGAAGTCTTGAGTTTGACACCCCTGACTTAACCTTATCTGAAGGGTCTTAGTGTTTAGCAAACAGACAGCCCCTGCCCCGACAGGTAGAATGATAGAAAACCCAGGGTCTTAGTGTTACAGCAAACAGACAGCCCCTTCCCCCGACAGGTAGAATGATGGAAACCCAGGGTCTTAGTGTTACAGCAAACAGACAGCCCCTTCCCCCGACAGGTAGAATGATGGAAACCCAGGGTCTTAGTGTTACAGCAAACAGACAGCCCCTTCCCCGACAGATAGAATGATAGAAAACCCAGGGTCTTAGTGTTACAGCAAACAGACAGCCCCTGCCCCGACAGGTAGAATGAGGAAAACCCAGGGTCTTAGTGTTACAGCAACAGACAGCCCCTTCCCCGACAGGTAGAATGATGAAAACCCAGGGTCTTAGTGTTACAGCAAACAGACAGCCCCTTCCCCGACAGGTATAATGAGGAAAACCCAGGGTCTTAGTGTTACAGCAAACAGACAGCCCCTGCCCCGACAGGTAGAATGATAGAAAACCCAGGGTCTTAGTGTTACAGCAAACAGACAGCCCCTTCCCCGACAGGTAGAATGAGGAAAACCCAGGGTCTTAGTGTTACAGCAAACAGACAGCCCCTTCCCCGACAGGTAGAATGATAGAAAACCCAGGGTCTTAGTGTTACAGCAAACAGACAGCCCCTTCCCCGACAGGTAGAATGATGGAAAACCCAGGGTCTTAGTGTTACAGCAAACAGACAGCCCCTTCCCCGACAGGTAGAATGAGGAAAACCCAGGGTCTTAGTGTTACAGCAAACAGACAGCCCCCTTCCCCGACAGGTAGAATGATAGAAAACCCAGGGTCTTAGTGTTACAGCAACAGACAGCCCCTGCCCCGACAGGTATAATGAGGAAAACCCAGGGTCTTAGTGTTACAGCAAACAGACAGCCCCTGCCCGACAGGTAGAATGAGGAAAACCCAGGGTCCTCTTTTTGCTCTGCAGGTCATGACAGCGCTCTTCTTAGCTTTGTGCTAAACATCACATTTGACTCCATAATCAGAACACACATTTAGCAACTGTTGAAATCCAGCACTGCTAGGAGAAACAAAAAGCAAATCATCGGCATACATAAGATGGTTTACAATCACATGACCAATCACATGGCCAATCACATGGCCAATCACATGACCAATCACATGGCCAATCACATGACCAATCACATGGCCAATCACATGGCCAATCACATGACCAATCACATGACCAATCACATGACCAATCACATGGCCAATCACATGACCAATCACATGGCCAATCACATGGCCAATCACATGACCAATCACATGACCAATCACATGACCAATCACACGGCCAATCACACATCCTGTTTTACAGACACGCAAATCATCTGATAGATCATTCATATAGATATTAAAAAGGCTTGGTGAGAGGAGCCCCCCCTGGCCAGGCTAATGATCTATATCCAGGCTAATGATCTATATCCAGGCTAATGATAAGGCTAATGATCAGGCTAATGATCTATATCCAGGCTAATGATCAGGCTAATGATCTATATCCAGGCTAATGATCAGGCTAATGATCTATATCCAGGCTAATGATCAGGCTAATGATCTATATCCAGGCTAATGATCAGGCTAATGATCTATATCCAGGCTAATGATCAGGCTAATGATCTATATCCAGGCTAATGATATATATCCAGGCTAATGATATATATCCAGGCTAATGATAAGGCTAATGATCAGGCTAATGATCAGGCTAATGATCTATATCCAGGTTAATGATCAGGCTAATGATCTATATCCAGGCTAATGATCTATATCCAGGCTAATGATATATCCAGGCTAATGATCTATATCCAGGTTAATGATCAGACTAATGATCTATATCCAGACTAATGATCTATATCCAGGTTAATGATCAGGCTAATGATATATATCCAGGCTAATGATCTATATCCAGGCTAATGATCTATATCCAGACTAATGATCTATATCCACTCTAGAATCACCACAACCACAGGTTCATTTCCGAAAGCAGGATTTTAATATACACGTATACAAATAAAGTTAATACAACAAATAGAAACATCAGCCCAGGAGGTCCAAGGAGCATCGACCAATCACGCTTCAGCAGGCTGCAGGCAGGTAAGCAGCCCATTGGTCGAAATACAATCTGGGAGGATTTCAGATTTTCAAATTGTTTTAAAAAATGTTTCCCTCGATAATAGGAGTAAAGGTGATAGTGTGAGTGAAGGGGGCGTCGCCGCTGGACTCCAGACTGAGGTCCTTGTTTAATAAATACTCAGAAAGAATTCACACTTCATTCATTCATTCAGAACTTCATTTCCCAGAATCCCTGGGTTTGGTTCAGGCCTCTGTGGTGTCCCTCCTCGCCCTCTTGGAGCGATTCGTTTCCATCAGGAGCTCCCCGAGCCTCTTCCTCGTCTGCGCCAGTCTGGACGCTCTGCTGTTCACTTCCTGTTCCTCACCTGGGACTTCCTGTTCCTGCCGCACGACTTCCTGTTCCTGCCGCACGACTTCCTGTAAAGGGGAACCCTTCTTCCAGCGGCTCCTCACTTCCTCCCGCAGTTTGTCCGAGAAGTCGTCGTCCTGAAAATGCCTTCGTTATTATTTCCATTTATTTACAATCAGAGTTAATGCTACGTTTGATCTGTGAGAGAGAGGACGTGTCCCTCACTCAGTGAGAGACAGGACGTGTCCCTCGCTCAGTGAGAGAGAGGACGTGTCCCTCGCTCAGTGAGAGAGAGACGTGTCCCTCACTCAGTGAGAGAGAGGACGTGTCCCTCGCACAGTGAGAGAGGACGTGTCCCTCACTCAGTGAGAGAGGACGTGTCCCTCGCACAGTGAGAGAGGACGTGTCCCTCACTCAGTGAGAGAGGACGTGTCCCTCGCTCAGTGAGAGAGGACGTGTCCCTCGCACAGTGAGAGAGGACGTGTCCCTCGCACAGTGAGAGAGGACGTGTCCCTCGCACAGTGAGAGAGAGGACGTGTCCCTCGCTCAGTGAGAGAGGACGTGTCCCTCGCACAGTGAGAGAGAGGACGTGTCCCTCACTCAGTGAGAGAGGACGTGTCCCTCACTCAGTGAGAGAGGACGTGTCCCTCACTCAGTGAGAGAGGACGTGTCCCTCACTCAGTGAGAGACAGGACGTGTCCCTCGCACAGTGAGAGAGAGGACGTGTCCCTCACTCAGTGAGAGAGGACGTGTCCCTCACTCAGTGAGAGAGGACGTGTCCCTCGCTCAGTGAGAGAGGACGTGTCCCTCGCACAGTGAGAGAGGACGTGTCCCTCGCTCAGTGAGTGAGGACGTGTCCCTCACTCAGTGAGAGAGGACGTGTCCCTCACACAGTGAGAGAGGACGTGTCCCTCGCTCAGTGAGAGAGGACGTGTCCCTCGCACAGTGAGAGAGGACGTGTCCCTCGCACAGTGAGAGAGGACGTGTCCCTCGCACAGTGAGAGAGGACGTGTCCCTCGCTCAGTGAGAGAGGACGTGTCCCTCGCACAGTGAGAGAGGACGTGTCCCTCTCTCACTGAGAGAGGACGTGTCCCTCACACAGTGAGAGAGGACGTGTCCCTCGCTCAGTGAGAGAGGACGTGTCCCTCACACGTGAGAGAGGACGTGTCCCTCGCTCAGTGAGAGAGGACGTGTCCCTCGCTCAGTGAGAGAGGACGTGTCCCTCACACGTGAGAGAGGACGTGTCCCTCACTCAGTGAGAGAGGACGTGTCCCTCACTCAGTGAGAGAGGACGTGTCCCTCACACAGATCAGAATCCTTTAGTGTGTGGTGGAGGTGGATTCAGAAGGGAAGCTGAAGAGTAGAATGAGTGTACCTGCAAGGCACTGAACATTTTCCTGACGTCCGACTTGAACTCTGAAACAGATCGGTACGAAGACGAGAGACGCTCCGAGATCGCGCTCAGAGACGACTGAAACACAACCCACATCTTTAATACTTAAAGGTCCCCTGTTATCCTCCTCTTCATCAATATATCACAGGTCTCAGATATATCCAGAGCCTGTCTCTGATTGGCTGAAACACCAAACAGATCATCGCAGCATTACCCATAATCCCCTCTGTTTCAGCCCTGTTTCCAAAGTGCTGATTCTCTGTCTGTTACTTTAGATGAAAATAAGGAGCCCCTCCCCACGCCCCTCTGAGAGAGATTTGGTTACAAAGAACTCAATGGTGCTCTAGGAGGAGATTCAGGTGATAAGGGGGGGGGGGGTTACCTTGGTTGCTGATTGGCTAATGGTTACACAAGATAAAACATCGTTATGACATCATCAAGTGGCCAAAATCTGATCAGCTCATTTTCAGACAGGTTTTTATAGAAATGGATCAAAAAGAGAGAGAATCTTTGTTCCTGAAACTTTCAGAGTCTCTTTCCACAGAGGGGACACATGTTGATGAAGAAGAGACATGAAGAAGAGGGGACACATGTTGATGAAGAGAGGACATGAAGAAGAGGGGACACATGTTGATGTAGAAGAGACATGAAGAAGAGAGGACACATGTTGATGAAGAAGAGACATGAAGAAGAGGGGACACATGTTGATGAAGAAGAGACATGAAGAAGAGGGGACACATGTTGATGAAGAAGAGACATGAAGAAGAGGGGACACATGTTGATGAAGAAGAGACATGAAGAAGAGGGGACACATGTTGATGAAGAAGAGACATGAAGAAGAGACATGAAGAAGAGACATGAAGAAGAGACATGAAGAAGAGAGGACACATGTTGATGAAGAAGAGACATGAAGAAGAGGGGACACATGTTGATGAAGAAGAGACATGAAGAAGAGACATGAAGAAAGACATGAAGAAGAGACATGAAGAAGAGGGGACACATGTTGATGAAGAAGAGACATGAAGAAGAGAGGACACATGTTGATGAAGAAGAGACATGAAGAAGAGGGGACACATGTTGATGAAGAAGAGACATGAAGAAGAGACATGAAGAAGAGACATGAAGAAGAGACATGAAGAAGAGGGGACACATGTTGATGTAGAAGAGACATGAAGAAGAGGGGACACTGTTGATGTAGAAGAGACATGAAGAAGAGGGGACACATGTTGATGTAGAAGAGACATGAAGAAGAGAGGACACATGTTGATGAAGAAGAGACATGAAGAAGAGGGGACACATGTTGATGAAGAAGAGACATGAAGAAGAGGGGACACATGTTGATGAAGAAGAGACATGAAGAAGAGGGGACACATGTTGATGAAGAAGAGACATGAAGAAGAGGGGACACATGTTGATGAAGAAGAGACATGAAGAAGAGACATGAAGAAGAGACATGAGAGACATGAAGAAGAGACATGAAGAAGAGACATGAAGAAAGAGGACACATGTTGATGAAGAAGAGACATGAAGAAGAGGGGACACATGTTGATGAAGAAGAGACATGAAGAAGAGACATGAAGAAGAGACATGAAGAAGAGACATGAAGAAGAGGGGACACATGTTGATGAAGAAGAGACATGAAGAAGAGAGGACACATGTTGATGAAGAAGAGACATGAAGAAGAGGGGACACATGTTGATGAAGAAGAGACATGAAGAAGAGACATGAAGAAGAGACATGAAGAAGAGACATGAAGAAGAGACATGAAGAAGAGGGGACACATGTTGATGTAGAAGAGACATGAAGAAGAGGGGACACATGTTGATGTAGAAGAGACATGAAGAAGAGGGGACACATGTTGATGTAGAAGAGACATGAAGAAGAGGGGACACATGTTGATGAAGAAGAGACATGAAGAAGAGGGGACACATGTTGATGTAAAAGAGACATGAAGAAGAGGGGACACATGTTGATGAAGAAGAGACATGAAGAAGAGGGGACACATGTTGATGTAGAAGAGACATGAAGAAGAGGGGACACATGTTGATGAAGAAGAGACATGAAGAAGAGGGGACACATGTTGATGAAGAAGAGACATGAAGAAGAGGGGACACATGTTGATGAAGAAGAGACATGAAGAAGAGGGGACACATGTTGATGTAGAAGAGACATGAAGAAGAGGGGACACATGTTGATGAAGAAGAGACATGAAGAAGAGGGGACACATGTTGATGAAGAAGAGGGGACACATGTTGATGAAGAAGAGGGGACACATGTTGATGTAGAAGAGACATGAAGAAGAGGGGACACATGTTGATGTAGAAGAGACATGAAGAAGAGGGGACACATGTTGATGTAGAAGAGACATGAAGAAGAGGGGACACATGTTGATGAAGAAGAGACATGAAGAAGAGGGACACATGTTGATGAAGAAGAGACATGAAGAAGAGGGGACACATGTTGATGAAGAAGAGACATGAAGAAGAGGGGACACATGTTGATGTAGAAGAGACATGAAGAAGAGGGGACACATGTTGATGAAGAAGAGACATGAAGAAGAGGGGACACATGTTGATGAAGAAGAGACATGAAGAAGAGGGGACACATGTTGATGTAGAAGAGACATGAAGAAGAGGGGACACATGTTGATGAAGAAGAGACATGAAGAAGAGGGGACACATGTTGATGAAGAAGAGACATGAAGAAGAGGGGACACATGTTGATGAAGAAGAGACATGAAGAAGAGGGGACACATGTTGATGTAGAAGAGACATGAAGAAGAGGGGACACATGTTGATGAAGAAGAGACATGAAGAAGAGGGGACACATGTTGATGAAGAAGAGACATGAAGAAGAGGGGACACATGTTGATGTAGAAGAGACATGAAGAAGAGGGGACACATGTTGATGAAGAAGAGGGGACACATGTTGATGAAGAAGAGACATGAAGAAGAGGGGACACATGTTGATGTAGAAGAGACATGAAGAAGAGGGGACACATGCTGATGTAGAAGAGACATGAAGAAGAGGGGACACATGTTGATGTAGAAGAGACATGAAGAAGAGGGGACACATGTTGATGTAGAAGAGACATGAAGAAGAGGGGACACATGTTGATGTAGAAGAGACATGAAGAAGAGGGGACACATGTTGATGTAGAAGAGACATGAAGAAGAGGGGACACATGTTGATGTAGAAGAGACATGAAGAAGAGGGGACACATGTTGATGAAGAAGAGACATGAAGAAGAGGGGACACATGTTGATGTAGAAGAGACATGAAGAAGAGGGGACACATGTTGATGTAGAAGAGACATGAAGAAGAGGGGACACATGTTGATGTAGAAGAGACATGAAGAAGAGGGGACACATGTTGATGTAGAAGAGACATGAAGAAGAGGGGACACATGTTGATGTAGAAGAGACATGAAGAAGAGGGGACACATGTTGATGTAGAAGAGACATGAAGAAGAGGGGACACATGTTGATGAAGAAGAGACATGAAGAAGAGGGGACACATGTTGATGAAGAAGAGACATGAGAAGAGGGGACACATGTTGATGAAGAAGAGACATGAAGAAGAGGGGACACATGTTGATGAAGAAGAGACATGAAGAAGAGGGGACACATGTTGATGAAGAAGAGACATGAAGAAGAGGGGACACATGTTGATGTAGAAGAGACATGAAGAAGAGGGGACACATGTTGATGAGAAGAGACATGAAGAAGAGGGGACACATGTTGATGTAGAAGAGACATGAAGAAGAGGGGACACATGTTGATGTAGAAGAGACATGAAGAAGAGGGGACACATGTTGATGTAGAAGACATGAAGAAGAGGGGACACATGTTGATGAAGAAGAGACATGAAGAAGAGGGGACACATGTTGATGAAGAGAGACATGAAGAAGAGGGGACACATGTTGATGAGAAGAGACACATGATGAGAAGAGGGGACACATGTTGATGAGAAGAGACATGAAGAAGAGGGGACACATGTTGATGTAGAAGAGACATGAAGAAGAGGGGACACATGTTGATGTAGAAGAGACATGAAGAAGAGGGGACACATGTTGATGAAGAAGAGACATGAAGAAGAGGGGACACATGTTGTATGAAGAGAGACATGAAGAAGAGGGGACACATGTTGATGTAAGAAGAGACATGAAGAAGGGGGACACATGTTGATGAAGAAGAGACATGAAGAAGAGGGGACACATGTTGATGTAGAAGAGACATGAAGAAGAGGGGACACATGTGATGAAGAAGAGACATGAAGAAGAGGGGACACATGTTGATGTAGAAGAGACAAGAAGAGGGGACACATGTTGATGAAGAAGAGACATGAAGAAGAGGGGACACATGTTGATGAAGAAGAGACATGAAGAAGAGGGGACACATGTTGATGAAGAAGAGGGGACACATGTTGATGTAGAAGAGACATGAAGAAGAGGGGACACATGTTGATGAAGAAGAGACATGAAGAAGAGGGGACACATGTTGATGTAGAAGAGACATGAAGAAGAGGGGACACATGTTGATGTAGAAGAGACATGAAGAAGAGGGGACACATGTTGATGTAGAAGAGACATGAAGAAGAGGGGACACATGTTGATGTAGAAGAGACATGAAGAAGAGGGGACACATGTTGATGTAGAAGAGACATGAAGAAGAGGGGACACATGTTGATGTAGAAGAGACATGAAGAAGAGGGGACACGTGTTGATGAGAAGAGACATGAAGAAGAGGGGACACATGTTGATGTAGAAGAGACATGAAGAAGAGGGGACACATGTTGATGTAGAAGAGACATGAAGAAGAGGGGACACATGTTGATGTAGAAGAGACATGAAGAAGAGGGGACACATGTTGATGAAGAAGAGACATGAAGAAGAGGGGACACATGTTGATGTAGAAGAGACATGAAAAGAGGGGACACATGTTGATGAAGAAGAGACATGAAGAAGAGGGGACACATGTTGATGAAGAAGAGACATGAAGAAGAGGGGACACATGTTGATGAAGAAGAGACATGAAGAAGAGGGGACACATGTTGATGTAGAAGAGACATGAAGAAGAGGGGACACATGTTGATGAAGAAGAGGGGACACATGTTGATGAGAAGAGACATGAAGAAGAGGGGACACATGTTGATGAAGAAGAGGGACACATGTTGATGAAGAAGAGACATGAAGAAGAGGGGACACATGTTGATGAAGAAGAGACATGAAGAAGAGGGGACACATGTTGATGTAGAAGAGACATGAAGAAGAGGGGACACATGTTGATGAAGAAGAGACATGAAGAAGAGGGGACACATGTTGATGAAGAAGAGACATGAAGAAGAGGGGACACATGTTGATGTAGAAGAGACATGAAGAAGAGGGGACACATGTTGATGAAGAAGAGACATGAAGAAGAGGGGACACATGTTGATGAAGAAGAGACATGAAGAAGAGGGGACACATGTTGATGAAGAAGAGACATGAAGAAGAGGGGACACATGTTGATGAAGAAGAGACATGAAGAAGAGGGGACACATGTTGATGTAGAAGAGACATGAAGAAGAGGGGACACATGTTGATGAAGAAGAGACATGAAGAAGAGGGGACACATGTTGATGTAGAAGAGACATGAAGAAGAGGGGACACATGTTGATGTAGAAGAGACATGAAGAAGAGGGGACACATGTTGATGAAGAAGAGGGGACACATGTTGATGAAGAAGAGACATGAAGAAGAGGGGACACATGTTGATGAAGAAGAGACATGAAGAAGAGGGGACACATGTTGATGAAGAAGAGGGGACACATGTTGATGAAGAAGAGGGACACATGTTGATGAAGAAGAGACATGAAGAAGAGGGGACACATGTTGATGAAGAAGAGACATGAAGAAGAGGGGACACATGTTGATGAAGAAGAGACATGAAGAAGAGGGGACACATGTTGATGAAGAAGAGACATGAAGAAGAGGGGACACATGTTGATGAAGAAGAGGGGACACATGTTGATGAAGAAGAGGGGACACATGTTGATGTAGAAGAGACATGAAGAAGAGGGGACACATGTTGATGTAGAAGAGACATGAAGAAGAGGGGACACATGTTGATGTAGAAGAGACATGAAGAAGAGGGGACACATGTTGATGAAGAAGAGACATGAAGAAGAGGGGACACATGTTGATGAAGAAGAGACATGAAGAAGAGGGGACACATGTTGATGTAGAAGAGACATGAAGAAGAGGGGACACATGTTGATGAAGAAGAGACATGAAGAAGAGGGGACACATGTTGATGTAGAAGAGACATGAAGAAGAGGGGACACATGTTGATGAAGAAGAGACATGAAGAAGAGGGGACACATGTTGATGTAGAAGAGACATGAAGAAGAGGGGACACATGTTGATGAAGAAGAGACATGAAGAAGAGGGGACACATGTTGATGAAGAAGAGACATGAAGAAGAGGGGACACATGTTGATGAAGAAGAGGGGACACATGTTGATGTAGAAGAGACATGAAGAAGAGGGGACACATGTTGATGAAGAAGAGACATGAAGAAGAGGGGACACATGTTGATGTAGAAGAGACATGAAGAAGAGGGGACACATGTTGATGTAGAAGAGACATGAAGAAGAGGGGACACATGTTGATGTAGAAGAGACATGAAGAAGAGGGGACACATGTTGATGTAGAAGAGACATGAAGAAGAGGGGACACATGTTGATGTAGAAGAGACATGAAGAAGAGGGGACACATGTTGATGTAGAAGAGACATGAAGAAGAGGGGACACGTGTTGATGAAGAAGAGACATGAAGAAGAGGGGACACATGTTGATGTAGAAGAGACATGAAGAAGAGGGGACACATGTTGATGTAGAAGAGACATGAAGAAGAGGGGACACATGTTGATGTAGAAGAGACATGAAGAAGAGGGGACACATGTTGATGAAGAAGAGACATGAAGAAGAGGGGACACATGTTGATGTAGAAGAGACATGAAGAAGAGGGGACACATGTTGATGAAGAAGAGACATGAAGAAGAGGGGACACATGTTGATGAAGAAGAGACATGAAGAAGAGGGGACACATGTTGATGAAGAAGAGACATGAAGAAGAGGGGACACATGTTGATGTAGAAGAGACATGAAGAAGAGGGGACACATGTTGATGAAGAAGAGGGGACACATGTTGATGAAGAAGAGACATGAAGAAGAGGGGACACATGTTGATGAAGAAGAGGGGACACATGTTGATGAAGAAGAGACATGAAGAAGAGGGGACACATGTTGATGAAGAAGAGACATGAAGAAGAGGGGACACATGTTGATGTAGAAGAGACATGAAGAAGAGGGGACACATGTTGATGAAGAAGAGACATGAAGAAGAGGGGACACATGTTGATGAAGAAGAGACATGAAGAAGAGGGGACACATGTTGATGAAGAAGAGACATGAAGAAGAGGGGACACATGTTGATGAAGAAGAGACATGAAGAAGAGGGGACACATGTTGATGAAGAAGAGACATGAAGAAGAGGGGACACATGTTGATGTAGAAGAGACATGAAGAAGAGGGGACACATGTTGATGAAGAAGAGACATGAAGAAGAGGGGACACATGTTGATGTAGAGAGACATGAAGAAGAGGGGACACATGTTGATGTAGAAGAGACATGAAGAAGAGGGGACACATGTTGATGAAGAAGAGGGGACACATGTTGATGAAGAAGAGACATGAAGAAGAGGGGACACATGTTGATGAAGAAGAGACATGAAGAAGAGGGGACACATGTTGATGAAGAAGAGGGGACACATGTTGATGAAGAAGAGGGGACACATGTTGATGAAGAAGAGACATGAAGAAGAGGGGACACATGTTGATGAAGAAGAGACATGAAGAAGAGGGGACACATGTTGATGAAGAAGAGACATGAAGAAGAGGGGACACATGTTGATGAAGAAGAGACATGAAGAAGAGGGGACACATGTTGATGAAGAAGAGACATGAAGAAGAGGGGACACATGCTGATGAAGAAGAGGGGACACATGTTGATGTTCACCAATAACAGCGTATACATATAGAACTCTAATGTGTACCTGAGAGAGCCGTGGGCCGCCCACCACCCAGAGGAGCAGCAGCAGACTCTCACACCTCTGAAACACACATTATGTTACATGTTACCGTGAGAGAAGAAGACAGAGACTGTCCTGTGACACCAAACTGTTACTGGACACTACTATCAAATAAAAGACCTATTATAAAAAAAAGACATTAAACTAAAAACATATCATCGCAAACACATCAAATAATATCATTTATTTTCCTTATTACACCATACTCTGCTTCCTGCACTGTGTCCTGTTCCTATTGGCTAGCGCTCCTATTGGCTAGCGCTCTGACACATTGTACTTATAGGCTAAGGGGCGGGACATCTCTAAGTGGTTGACGAATCACAACAGAGTCGGCCAGCTAACCAATGAGAGCAGACTGTGTTCATACTTCATGCTCTATACCCTCCACACGCCAACAGGATAGATAAGATAAGTACTTTATTGATCCCCATTTGGGAAATGTACAGTAAAGGCATTGTACAGTAACAATTAAAAGACTACAAATAAACAATGCAAATTCTCAATAGAAATAAAATACCATTACAATTTTTTTTTGAAAATATACATGTTGAATTACAAATGTACAGTAACAACATATACAGCAGAATATTATGGTTATTACGAAGTGTGTGTGTGTGTGTGTGTGTGTGTGTGTGTGTGTGTGTGTGTGTGTGTGTGTGTGTGTGTGTGTGTGTGTGTGTGTTCTGACCCTCTGGTCCTGCAGGCGGAGGTGTGGGGGGGGTCCTGGTCTCTGGGAGCTGAAGGGGTCCACGGGGTCCAACAGGTCCTGGCAGAGCGAGCAGCTCCACTCAGTCCTGAGGACACATTACAGCAGGTTAACTATCACAGGGCAATATAACTATATATATATAAATATATACACCGCTTCATTATTATTATTATTGGCTGCTGTCGCTCAGCTAGACAACTCAACTTATGTGATACATCTGTAAATAACTGTGCACTCTATACTTCCACCTTTAATACTCATATATACACACACTTCCACCTGGCTACTGTCTCACCAGCTCATACATGCTGTAATGGAAAGTTCTGGAGCAGGATGTGTTGGAGGAAACCTCGGTCTGGGCCACTTGAAAAAGTCGGGACCTCCTTTTCAACAATAAAACTTTTTAACTTACTTCGTAGAAATACAATTATTTTCACCTTAACCTGTTAAGCCCTGAGCCTGTTTTTCAGGTCTCAGTCCCAGAACAATTGACCATATCTTCCCTTCTAAAAGGGTTACATTAATAATCTTTTTTCTCAAAGTAATGATAAACCTGTGACTTGGATGTAGAAAAGTCAGAATTAATATAGATGTTTTTTATTTTAAAGCAAATTCAGATTTTACATAGTAAAAAACTGTAAATTATAGTGTCCGTCCAAAATTATTTTGTACTTATAGTGAAAACGATAGTTACGTATGTAACTACGGTTCTATGAATACTGGATGACCGCCAGAGGCGGTGCTTTAGCACTGGATATCTTCTGTCTCGCGCATGCGTAGGTCGAATATTTATATCAACAAAGTCACGTGTGACCCCGTATGACACCGGAAGGTATAAGTTCCGGTGCTGTCAACGGGCTCAGTCCTATGGAATCTTCTCGCAGAAACACGAAATTCCGAGTGACCAAGAACTCTGGCGGTCATCCAGTATTCATAGAACCGTAGTTACATACGTAACTATCGTTCTATTTCATACTTACTGACCGCCAGAGGCGGTGCTTTAGCACTGGATGACCTATATCAACAGAGTCACGAGGAAGTCTGAATACTCACCTATAAGGATGGCCTAGACGGACTCTGCAGGAGGACCACACCCAGCGGGTGAGGGGCGGCAACATTCACCTTGTAATATCTGGCGAATGTGCTCGGAGATGCCCATGTGGCCGCAGCACATATGTCCTCCAGGGGCACACCTCTCCAGGTCGCCCATGATGTGGAGACACTCCTGGTAGAGTGGCACTTTACTCTAGGTGGCAAGGGACGGTCATTCGCCTTGTATGCCTGGGCAATGACGTCCACGATCCAGTGGGACAAGCGCTGTTTTGAGAGCGCACAGCCCCTCCTAGGACCACCGTAACACACAAAGAGCTGCTCAGACTGACGCATGTCAGCGGTAGTCTGGACATAAGCTCTAAGGGCCCGCACCGGGCATAGGAGTCTCGACCTCTCTTCCCCCTCTCCTGATGGGGGGTCAAACCGTGCCAGCTGGATAGGTCGATTAAAATGAGAGCGTGCCAGCACCTTAGGGAGGAACGCTGTGTTCGGCCATAAGGTGACACCTGAGCCATCTGAGTTCCACCTCAGACACGAGCTGTTCACAGACAAGGCCTGAAGCTCGCTTACACGTTTTGCTGAGGTGATGGCAAGAGGGAAAGCAGTCTTAGCTGAGAGCCACTTCAGTCCTGCCTGTAACAAAGGTTCAACAGGAGGCAAGCATAGGGCATCCAGCACCAAGGGCAGGTCCCATGTAGGGGCCCTTGGGATATTCGGGGGGCGAAGCCTCAGAGCTCCCCTTTAAAAAGAGGGATACCAGCCTATGGCTCCCCACTGTGCTGTTGTCAGCCCTTACGTGTTGAGCTGATATAGCAGCCACATACACCCTGACGGTAGCGGGACACCGGCCGTCGTCCAGGAGGGACTGAAGGAACTCAAGGGTCGTAGGTACCGAGCAATATGCTGGGTCCTCATTTCGCCCTTGGCACCAGTCAAAAAAACAGTTTCCACCTGTTTTCGTACTGCCTACGAGTAGGTTGTGCCCTAGCATTTGAGAATAGTCTTCCTGACAGACTCTATGCAGTCGCTCAGCAGTGGGTCGGGCCCAGTGGCCAGACCCACAGCTGGAGGTGGCAGGGGTCGGGGTGCCTCCAACTGAGACAAGAGGTCCTTCCTGTTGGGGAGACGCCAAGGCGTCCCACAGCAGAGTCTGTGCAGCAGATGGACAGGCCCGCACCTAGCTGGGTTAAACAAGGAAGTTTAACAGGACAGCCTAGCCAGGCAGCTGCTGCTAGAATGAAGCAGCGCGTCTATCAGGAGCGGGGGCGAGAACACCGCCCTCACTGGTTGAGTTAATAACGAATGCCAGATGCAGCGTAGGCGGGAGCGGGGTGCGACAACACAGCCTTCACCAGCTACCTGCTGAACGGAAAGAGTAGAGCAACGCTCCTACTCGCCGAACACAAAAGGGATGTAACTACACCCATGTTACCAGCAGAGGGAGCGGGAGCGAGAGCACTGCCTTCACCTAGCTGGAAAAAACAAGAAGTTTTAGCAGGACGGTTTATCCAGTCGGCTGCTGCTAGAATAAAGCATCACGTCTACCAGGAGTGGGGGCGAGAACACTGTTTTCGCTGGTTGAGTGACTGTGTCCAGAGCCACCCCAATGAAGGTTAGGCTCTGAGAGGGGTTCCGACAACTCCTCTCCATGTTCACCTTGAGGCCTAGCCGGGCGACATGAGAGAAGGAGAGCCGTGTCCTGGATCGTCTGTAACCGGGATGGTGCACAGATTAACCAGTCGTCCAAGAGAGGGAGAGTCCAAATGGGAGCACCCTGAACTGGAAATGACGACCTCTGAAGGCAAAGCGAAGAAACTGCCTGTGATGAGGCACAATAGGCACATGACAATAAGCGTCCTTCAAGTCGACGGACGTGAACCATTCCGCCCTGGCCACGGTACGAAGAACGTCCGCTGTGCTCAGCACATGGAAAGGTAAAATCCTTAGGAACTTGTTGAGTCTCCTCAGATCGAGGATTGGGCGAAGTCCACCGCCTTTCTTCCTTACCAGGAACTAGGTCGCGTAGAAGCCTGGGCTGTGAGATGGGGTCCACAGGCTCGATTGCACCCTTGGCAAGGAGGACTGACAGCTCCTGGTTTAGGGCGATTTATTTTGCCGGGTCGCTTATGGTGGTCATTTTGACCCGGCTGAAGACTGGGGCCAGCGTCGGAACTGAAGCTTGTACCCTTGATTTAAGGAAGCGCTAAGAGCATCCTGCTGCAGGGAAGCTGAGAGGGCGAGCATGAGGTGCCTACACGGCCCATGCGCGCCGCTGCATCGTAAACCTTAGTGAGCAGGTCATCAGTGACCCGACATTGGAGTCGAGGGCACCTGGCCTCCGACCTCAGGGCTTCGTCAGGGGAAACTATGAGGGAAGCAATGGTAGGCTCAACAGCCGGCGCGGCATCCTGCATGGCTACCAAGGCTCGGCCATCGGACGTAAGACTGTAAAGAGCCTTAGTGTCCCTCCAGCATGCATGTAACTCCCTCAGATACTCACAAGGGGGAGGAACAGTGCGGGTGGCGGGTGCCGGAGTGCGCCTAAAGAACGCACTGGCAGGCGCTGTTTCGGGAATGGAGAGCCAAGAGGAGTGACCTCATCTGGGCTAGCTCAGTAGTGAGTAGGTCCACCCTGGAGGACAGCCTATCAGGCTTAGTCCTCTTCTTGGGCGGTGCACCCGCAGCCTCTGCGGCCCAACGCCTAGGATGGGTAGGGGGCTGGAGTCGACTGTGCGGGGGGAAGGCCACCCTCAGTCAGTAGTTCAACCTCGGCAGCTCTTACCGCACGAGGCATGATGGTGCAATTCATGCACGGGTCCTCCGAAAGGCCCTCCCTCAGATGCTCGAGGCCAAGACAAGAGGGGCAAAGGTCATGGCCATCCTCTGGTTAAAGAGGAGCCATACAGGTGTTAGAGCCGTTAGACCTAGTGATAGCTAGAGCACTCAGCTGCCTGTAAATAACTGGCCAGGAAACAAATATGCCGTGGAGGGGAGTGAGCACAATAGTAGTTAGCTTGAGCGTGAGCACTCTGCTAACTGGAGTGAGAAAAAATGAAGTCAGTTAATGGGTTTATGCCGTGAGAGGAGAGCGGAATACTCTCTCCACTAGCGCCGTAGCGAGTTAGCCTAAGCGAGAGCACTCTGCTAACTGAAGGCTGGAACGGGCATCCAACTGTGTGCAGTGAGAGGGGAGCGGAAACACTCTCTTCACTAGCGCTGTAGCAAGTTAGCTTTGAGCGAGAGCACTCAGTTAACTGGAGGATGGAACAGGAACCAACTGTGTGCAGTGAAAAGGGGAGCGAAGACACCCTCTTCACTAGCCCTATAGCAAGTTAGCTTTGAGCGAGAGCACTCAGCTAACTGGAGGATAGAACAGGAACTAATTGTGAGCTGTGAGAGGGGAGTGAAGACACTCTTCACTAGCGCTGTAGCAAGTTAGCTTTGAGCGAGAGCACTCAGTTAACTAGAGCATAGTACAGGAATTAATTGTGAGCTGTGAGAGGGGAGTGAAGACACTCTCTTCACTAGCGTTGTAGCAAGTTAACTTTGAGCGAGAGCACTCGTTAACTGGAGGATGGAACACTTTATGTGTCGTTGCCACTCTTTGCATATCATGTATATATATATATGTATATATATATATTTTTTTTTTTTTTTTACCCTGTTTGTAAAAAGTAATTTCCTTAATGTTTTATGTGAGGGAATGGAAAATAGCTCAAAGCTAAATCTGGCACTGTTACGCTTGACACCTTTAAATGTTTTAAGTGTTCATTACAGTGCATTGTCCCTGTCAAATAAACGATTAAAAAATAACCAATTGTGCGCCGTGAGAGGGGAGCGAAGACACTCCCTCACTAGCACTGTAGCAAGTTAGCTTTGAGCGAGAGTACTCAGCTAACTGGAGGATAGAACAGGAACTAATTGTGAGCTGTGAGAGGGGGGCGGAGACGCTCCCTTCACTAGCACCGTAACAGTTAGCTTGAATGAAACCACTCAGCTTAGCTGGACGATAGAATAGGTAAAGAAACAATGTATGCGGTGAGAGGGGGGCGGAGACGCTCCCTTCACTCGCGCCGTAACAGTTAACTTGAACGAAAACACTCAGCTTAACTGGACGATAGAACAGGTAAAGAAACAATTGTATGTAGTGAGAGGGGGGGCGGAGACGCTCCCTTCACTAACGCCGTAACAGTTAGCTTGAATGAAACCACTCAGCTTAGCTGGACGATAGAACAGGTAAAGAAACAATGTATGCGGTGAGAGGGGGGGCGGAGACGCTCCCTTCACTCGCGCCGTAACAGTTAGCTTGAATGAAACCACTCAGCTTAGCTGGACGATAGAACAGGCAAGGAACCAATGTATGCAGTGAAAGGGGGGGCGGAGACACTCCCTTCACTAGTGCAGTAGAAAGTTAGCTTTCAGCGGGAGCACTCAGCTAACTGGATGATAGTACAGGTAAAGAACCAAAGTATGTAGTGAGGAGGAGGGCGGAGACGCTCCCTTCACTAGCACCGTAACAGTTAGCTTGAATGAAACCACTCAGCTTAGCTGGACGATAGAATAGGTAAAGAAACAATGTATGCGGTGAGAGGGGGGGCGGAGACGCTCCCTTCACTCGCGCCGTAACAGTTAACTTGAACGAAAACACTCAGCTTAACTGGACGATAGAACAGGTAAAGAAACAATTGTATGTAGTGAGAGGGGGGGGCGGAGACGCTCCCTTCACTAACGCCGTAACAGTTAGCTTGAATGAAACCACTCAGCTTAGCTGGACGATAGAACAGGTAAAGAAACAATGTATGCGGTGAGACAATAATTGGTAGCGATCTCACCGGCTGTGTGCAGGAGCGTCCGCTCTTTACCGGTCCGGAGCTCCTGGGGTCCGGGCGGTGAACACCGCGGTCCTCTCCCTTGGGAGGACGGACAGCTCATCGCAGCCTTTGGAGGGCGAGCGTTTTTCCTAGCCCGCAGCTCCGATCAAACGATCGCAAGGCTACAGGTAGCGATGAGCTAGAATCCCAATTTTTCAGTAAGCTTAGCTTGGCTTCTACTCATAAGTAGTAACCTACGCAGCGAGAAGATGAAAAAGGACTGAGCCCGTTGACAGCACCGGAACTTATACCTTCCGGTGTCATACGGGGTCACACGTGACTTTGTTGATATAAATATTCGACCTACGCATGCGCGAGACAGAAGATATCCAGTGCTAAAGCACCGCCTCTGGCGGTCAGTAAGTATGAAATAGAACTACCCTTGGATGATGGGTTAGTAGACTAAAAGCTTTAGGAATCCAAAGTACAACATATAATAAGTACCCTGTATCAAGATTGATGCAAAACAAGTGACATTTGACCTTTTTAGAGAGGTTTAGCCAAAACCACCCCACCTCTGAGGTGATTTGGGTGAAAATGTTTTTTTTTTTCATATCTCTGGCCCCCCTTGGTCGATTTTGATGGTTGACACCTCTTTCTGACCGTTAGAGCCAATAGAATCGAAGGGGGAGTCCCCCACACACACTCGTTGTGAAAACAAACGGTGGGGGCTTCGCGCATGCAGGTTTGCAGCAGAGTGGACCGATCTCTCGCTCTGACATTTGGAAATGGAAAAGCAGTTTTATTGCTTATGGATTATCAGAAATCATTTCAAAGAGGACACAGACACATTAGATTAACCTATGGATTAACTGCAGCATCGTTTTTTATCGTTTTAATGCCATTGAAGAACACTTTTGACCAAGGTAAGCCATGTTAGCGTTTGTGGCTACCTAGCGCCACATGTTTTGATGTACGTTTTAGTTTATAGCATCGCAAATGTTTATCACTGAGTGTTGAGGTGGGCACCCTCAGATTCTGTGTCTCCAGGAGATGCTAATCGAGGGGTTGGCTGTGCATCTAGGATAAGTAATAAGGGAGTTATGAGTGAGTTTAGGTGCAGTGAGTACATTTTTTCGCTCGTGGCTAATTCAGAGGCTGAGTGTTAGCATTGTGGGGTTTTTTGGGAAAAAAATTAAAAAGATCAGTTAGCTGAGTTTCTTCCCGTTACATGGATATAAAACATTCATAGTTTATTAAATATTAAGATTCCTTAGACGTTGTTTCCTGCAAATGACGCATTTATCCGCCCGGTACTGGGGGGGGGGGGCGGTGCGTAACGGGTTTAAAGTGAGAGGGGGTTCTACTTTTGGCCTATTTCCTGTCGTAATTCTCCTGTGTGGCGACCTTCAATCAATCAATCAACAACTTTATTAATCCCGCAAGGGGCAATTGGTTGTGAGCAGCTTATGTCATGAGCACAGGCTTGTACCTGGTTTGTGAGGCCTTGTTTTTTTAGTTAACATTAACTATCAAAATAATCCCATCCTGAGTCTTTTACTACTACATGTTATAACCCTATTTCATGCATTATTTAGTGGGAATGCTGACACAGCATTCCAACCATCTGTTATGCTACGCACAAAATTCTTTATTATTCCGCGGGTTATTTGCGCTGCTTCTCCTCCCACATTGAACATCGCAGAAACTCCGTTCAAACATCAACACGTTCAGCGGTCGGGAATCGATGGCTATTACTTTTATCATTCATAACTTTCATAATTCCAGAGATACATCCCCATGATACATCCCATTTTTAACATGGAAGTCAATGGAGATATTCTTCAGACTTCAACAATCTTCATGCAACTTCAACTGCTAACTGCTCCTTCTTCAACTGCTAACTGCTCCTTCATACTTTCACTCAGAAACCTCATTCCAACTTTAAAATGTTACACATCTTTCTGACATTATTCGTGTAACACAACTTTTAAATCTGATTCGTACTTTTAGAGATATTAAACATTGTTCAGACCTTGGTAAAGAGGCCTTCTTCAGATTTTAGAGTGCGTGATGTCACAGCTAGAGTGGAGGACAGATTTAATTTTGCCTTCATATTTTCTTTTAAACCTGCCATAATTCCCAAACCCTACATTCCTGAGACATAATTCTTCATGACAAACGTAGGAAAACATCTCGTAGCTTGAAAGATAAAAAAAAATTAAGCAAAATGCCTCTTGAGGGCATGAAGTGACAAAGACTTTCAACATGTCTCCATTAAACCCCATTGTAAGTTCAGCCTCACCTTTCCCACCACAGCAGCCGCACACCTTTAGTTAATCTGCCAAAAAGGCCACATTATTAACCCGAAAGTACACAAAAATTACACTTCAGATGCTCAAGGTCCTTGACATGCTTCACGCTTTGAAATGTCACCGATATCTGTTACGGTTCTTCAACAAAATGTTCACATGTAACAGGTTTCTCTCATTCAGAACAATGGAAATGCTTTCCTCTCACTGATCACCATGGAAACCTTTGATCTCTGGAGACATCGTTAGCTCAAATATAAACACCTGTGTCATGGAACACGATGATGTCATAACACCAATTGACATAATTAGAGCAGCAGACTAATGACGTGGTCACTGGAGTTTAACAGACTGTCTCAGCCTATTCTTTCCCGTCTGATGGAGACTTCATACTGACTTCAACATGTTCCACATATTTTAGACATTATTGGTGACGTATGCTTTTAGTTCTAAAGTTTTCAGTTCAAATATTCTGCTGCTTTTTCATGCATTTAGACTTTTATTTTCTTGTTCTTATTTCACATTCAAGTCCCCTCTATTCATGAACCCTTTAAAGTACTCAGCCACACCACTTATATACCAGGTGCGACTGTTGCTATGTCAGTTAATCTTTCAAATACAAGGTTGCTTGTTTGATTCAAGCTCTTGTAGTCAATATGTCAAGGTATTTATCCCTAACATTTGATCAGCTAACTAATGACACACACTCAGAGGATCTTTATAAACGTTTTAAGTATTGCACATCTTTAACCTGTTACACACCGCCCCCCCGGTACCGGGCGGATAAACACGTCATTTGCAGGAAACAACGTCTAAGGAATCTTAATATTTAATAAACTATGAATGTTTTATATCCATGTAACGGGAAGAAACTCAGCTAACTGATCTTTTAAAAAAAAAAAAAAAAAAACCCCACAATGCTAACACTCAGCCTCTGAATTAGCCACGAGCGAAAAAATGTAACCTAACTGCACCTAAACTCACTCATAACCAGAGATGGGGTCGTTACAAAAAAAAAGTAATATATTACATATTACTTTAAAAAAAGTAATATATTACACTACTTCGTTACTCTCTACATAAAGTAACTCGTTACTTTACTCGTTACTTTACTCGCAGGGCCGGCCCGCCCCTCCCTGCAGGCAGATCACGCAGACTGCTAAAGTTTCAAATGTTCTCTTTAGTTCAGTTTCCATTGTCGCATAAGACTGATCCAGATAGCTCTGACTATGGCTGTCCTCTGTCTCCTGCTATCTGTATTTTGCGCAGTATATCTCTGAACGATGCGATGGTGATTCCACTGTGCAAATGGGCAACATTACCTCTACTATGAAGGATGCTACAAGCCTGTCCATCTCTGCTTTGGTTACCGGTCCTCCAAATTCTAATTTGTGCCGCTTCAGAGTCGGCGGCGGCGCACTCACAACATCCTCACTCTGGGTTCGGGGGTCCTTAGCTATTAGCTTCACCTTAGCATGTGTTCTTTGCAGGTGTTTGTTGAGGTTTGACGTGGTGTTTACAGCAGTGGATAACAGCTTCTGGCCTGGACACAGTTTGCACCTCACCGTCACATTCCTGTCTATTCTTCGGACGAACTCAAAATAATGGGCATACCTCCACCCCTCGAAAGTTATCGCTGACTCTGCCATGTTGGGTGTAACGCGTTACACCCAACTCTGCTCATAACTCCCTTATTACTTATCCTAGATGCACAGCCAACCCCTCGATTAGCATCTCCTGGAGACACTGAATCTGTGTAAAAAACCTCAACACTCAGTGATAAACATTTGCGACGCTATAAACGAAAGCGTACATCAGAACATGTGGAGCTAAGTAGCTAGAAACGCTAACATGGCTTACCTTGGTCAAAACTGGTCTTCATTGGCATTAAAACGATAAAAAAACGATGCTGAAGTTAATCCATAGGTTAATCCAATGTGTCTGTGTCCTCTTTGAAATGATTTCTGATAATCCATAAGCAATAAAACTGCTTTTTCGTTTCCAAATGTCAGAGCTAGAGATAGGTCCACTCTGATGCAAAATTACATGCGCGAAGCCCCCACCTCTTTTCTTCACAACGTGTGTGTGGGGGCCTCGCCCTTCGTTTTTGGCTCTAACAGTCAGAAAGAGGTGTCAACCATCCAAATCGACCAAGGGGGCCAGAGATATGGAAAATCCACCATTTTCACCCAAATCACCTCAGAGGTGGGTGGTTTGGCTAAATCTCTCTAAAAAGGTCAAATGTCACTTGTTTTGCATCAATCTTGATACAGGGTACTTATTATATGTTGTACTTTGGATTCCTAAAGCTTAGTCTACTAACCCATCATCCAAGGGTAGTTTTCACATAAGTAAAAAAGAATTTTTGGACGGACACTATAATTTACAGTTTTTTACTATGTAAAATCTGAATTTTCTTTAAAAAAAAAACATCGATATTGATTCTGACACTTCTACATCCAACTCACAGGTTTATCATTACTTTGAGGAAAGAAATTATTTATAACCCTTTTAGAAGTTAAGTTGTAGTCATTTGTTTTGGGCATGTCATTTTCGAGCCTGAAACATGAAAAACAGGCTTGGTGCTTAACAGGTTAAACATGACTCTTATAAATCACTTTTAAAACCAGCGATGCACTACAGTGTCAGCTTTTCTAAAATTGAAACTTCAATGTTCACATCTGTCTAAATGATTCTACTTTTCAATGACCTACAAATAATCCTATATTTTTGGTAAATTAACAAACCTGTTACAAATGTGTTGTTCAACAAATTTGAGCCTTTGCCACATTTAATATATCACCATGGAAACCTTTGATCTCTGGACACGTCGTTAGCTCAAATATAAACACCTGTGTCATGGAACACGATGATGTCATAACTCCAACTGACATGCTCAGAGCAGCAGACTTCAGATAATGGTTAATGGTCTGCCCTCAACAGCTCTACGTCAATGATGGGGTGTCATCATATGCCGTTTCCATGGAAGCGTTTCCATGGAAACGGCATATGATGACACCCCATCATTGAGAGGATGCGTATCCCTCGCCATAAAAGACGATGTCGCTATAACTCCTATGAAAATGTTCAAAAAGTGCTCAAACTTCACATATGTGCTAACAGTCCAGCCGTGAAGACATCAACGGGACAGTTTTGAGATTTCTTCAAATGCCGTTGCCATGGTGACAGATCATTCACCATCAAGTTAGTTCAAAAGTTTGCAGTTCAAATATTCTGCTGCTTTTCCAAGCCTTTTTACTTCTTTTCTTCTCTCATCACACATTCAAGCCCCCAGTGTTCATGTATCATTTCAATCTAAAATTCTTCACTTTCTTCTTACACATTTTTCAGCATAAAGCATTCCCACTAGCAATTTCTTCAGGAATTGCATTCTCTAGTATATATATAATATATACATACAACAGACGATCCCATTGGTGTTGATCCTCACCAGAGGTCCGGTCCAACAGGGGGAACATGACAGCCTCGGTGGAAGCCTCGTCCGCAGAACGAGCAGATAATAGAAGCGCTGGCAGATCTGCAGGCGGAGCAGGAAACCAGCAGCAGAGACGCAGGAGACCCCGGAGAAGACTCACCTACAGGAGACTGAGACAGGAACACCTGGGTGACTCCCTGCTGGGTCACTGACACTCTACTCAAGGCTTCACGCATCAAAGAAACCAGATGACTGGATGAGACTAACGGGATCATTTAACCAAGAGCAGAACCTCAGCAGTTCATTGGTACCTTCATCAGTCCACAGAGGGGACATTTACATCGTTACAGCAGAAAAGAGCCACAGACAGATTCATGGTTAACTAAGATGTTTCGTTTTTAAATGAGTTAAAGAACTGTCTCACCTGAGGGTCTTCACTCAGGTCTTGCAGGTTACCCTCCGCTTCTGCATCACTCAGGACCGGACCAAAACACGGGAGGGGACGTCCGGTGGCGGGCGGACACACAGGCAGCGTGAGCAGAGAAAACTGGCTGCCATTGGCTCAGACTGCAACTTGGGATTCCAATCACAGAGCTCAATTCTTCAGCTTCACTGTGTGGTTCTCCTGTGCAGAGGGTTCTCCTGCAAGTTCAGGTTCTTTAGTTTCACTGTCCGAATCCTCTGTTACAAGTTCAGATTCTTTAGTTTCACTGATCGAATCTCTGATACAAGTTCAGTTCTTTAGTTTCACTGTCCGAATCCTCTGTTACAAGTTCAGATTCTTTAGTTTCACTGATCGAATCCTCTGATACAAGTTCAGGTTCTTCAGTTTCACTGTCCGAATCCTCTGTTACAAGTTCAGATTCTTAGTTTCACTGACCGAATCCTCTGTTACAAGTTCAGGTTCTTTAGTTTCACTGACCGAATCCTCTGTTACAAGTTCAGGTTCTTAGTTCACTGACCGAATCCTCCGTTACAAGTTCAGGTTCTTTAGTTTCACTGTCTGATACCTCTGTTACAAGTTCAGGTTCTTAGTTTCACTGACCGAATCCTCTGTTACAAGTTCAGGTTCTTTAGTTTCACTGTCCGATACCTCTTACAAGTTCAGGTTCTTTAGTTTCACTGACCGAATCCTCTGTTACAAGTTCAGGTTCTTTAGTTTCACTGACCGATACCTCTGTTACAAGTTCAGGTTCTTTAGTTTCAATGTCCGATACTCTGTTACAAGTTCAGGTTCTTTAGTTTCACTGTCCGATACCTCTGTTTAAGTTCAGGTTCTTTAGTTTCACTGTCCGATACCTCTGTTACAAGTTCAGGTCTTTAGTTTCACTGTCCGATACCTCTGTTACAAGTTCAGGTTCTTTAGTTTCACTGACCGAATCCTCTGTTACAAGTTCAGGTTCTTTAGTTTCACTGACCGAATCCTCTGTTACAAGTTCAGGTTCTTAGTTTCACTGTCCGATACCTCTGTTACAAGTTCAGGTTCTTAGTTTCACTGACCGAATCCTCTGTTACAAGTTCAGGTTCTTTAGTTTCACTGTCCGATACCTCTGTTACAAGTTCAGGTTCTTTAGTTTCACTGACCGAATCCTCTGTTACAAGTTCAGGTTCTTTAGTTTCACTGACCGAATCCTCTGTTACAGTTCAGGTTCTTTAGTTTCACTGTCCGATACCTCTGTTACAAGTTCAGGTTCTTTAGTTTCACTGACCGAATCCTCTGTTACAAGTTCAGGTTCTTTAGTTCACTGACCGAATCCTCGTTACAAGTTCAGGTTCTTCAGCTTCAATGTGTGGTTCTTCCTGCGCAGAGGGTTCTCCTGCAAGTTCAGGTTCTTCAGTTTCACTGTCCGATACTTCAGGTGCAGATGGTTTTCCTGCAGGTTCAGGTTTTTCAGCTTCACTGTCCGATACCTCTGTTACAAGTTCAGGTTCTTTAGTTTCTTTTGTCCCATACTTCAGGTGCAGGTTCAGGTTCTTAGTTTCTTTGTCCCATACTTCAGGGTGCAGGTTCAGGTTCTTTAGTTTCTTTGTCCCATACTTCAGGTGCAGGTTCAGGTTCTTAGTTTCTTGTCCCATACTTCAGGTGCAGGTTCAGGTTCTTTAGTTTCTTTGTCCCATACTTCAGGTGCAGGTTCAGGTTCTTTAGTTTCTTTGTCCCATACTTCAGGTGCAGGTTCAGGTTCTTTAGTTTCTTTGTCCCATACTTCAGGTGAAGGTTCAGGTTCTTTACTTTCATTGTCCCATACTTCAGGTGAAGATGGTTTTCCT